>PIJE02001484.1:47500-82570 GCA_002895965.2 Coryphaenoides rupestris
AGCTTGTAAGTCACTTTTAGAGAAAAGAGGGAATGTAACCCATAACTAAATAGATGTTATTAGCAGGTGGAGCCCCTGTGTTGCATGAGTGGGTGCACCGCACCACCGTGTGAAAACATTCCCGGGGAGAACCCCGTCATATCAGAGGTGCCCCACTCCTATAGGGGTCGTCCAAGTCGTAATACGGAAGGCAGTGTTCCCGGGATGCTGCTGGAGCGGCACATTGTCAGGAATGCCAGGAGCGCATCGCTAACAAAACACCGCTAGCGAAATGTGTCACCTCTTGTTTAACGACAGCGCGGCAGGTCACATGGAACAGACCTTACTTTCACAACACGACAGTTCAAACTTGACGCCTATATATTTTTCCTTAGGCTTATTCACTGTAAATTTGTAAATGTATTGTTGTATTATTCTATTGTTTATTACTCTACTGCTTATTATTCTATTGCTATTATTCTATTTCCTTCGGGATTTATAAAGTTCTTCGTGGACGCCTACATTTTATTTACTTATTCATTTGTAATTCATGGAATTCACACATTTTATTATCATCGTTATACACACACACACACTTTTATTTGCATAGATTCCTTTTGTGTTCATTACCGTTGCCGTCAATTCATTATCCTCAATGCATACTCCTGCTCCGTAAAGTGAAACAGAAATGGATGACTATGATGGTGGTGATTGTGGGGCAGGAGACTCACCTTCCTCCTTATCGCTGAACTGGTCAGAGTCCCCCTGTCCGTTGTGGTTGGCCGCCGCCCCCTCTGTCTGGGTGGGCGGGACTTCCGGCGAGGCGGGAGAGGTGCTCTCGTCCAGCAGCCTCAGGAGCTTCTTCTCGTATACGCGACGGGTGGAGGCTGGGACGGGAAGTCACATGGTCATGAACATGATTTCCCCCGGGCGGGAACGGAGAAGTTGAGGAGCGCTTGTTTCTGCATTCTTACCCACGATGGGCCCGGCGTCCACCCCGTACTTCAGCAGCTCGTCCTTCAGACCCTCCGCCGTCAGCTCGGCCACGTCCAAGGTCTCGCTTCGGACCGCCTTGTCCGTCTTCCGGATGGCCTTCTGTGGATGCAACGGGGGGGGGGGGGGGGGTCACAGGTCAACCATCGGTCAACTCAACCAGGCTAACACAGCTATGCTAAGCAGCAGAGGACCCAGAGTATAAATGGCATCATAAAGCAATGAAATAATCAAAACTACATTTTCTGAGAACCAACCAAACATTTTAGATTAAACATCTAATATCATAGATAAACTTTATTAATCCCAGACATGCAATGTGGGTAACGTAGCTATAGATTGTCGAGTCTTTTTCATTGTGTGGCCATGTCGTGGATCAGCAAGTTTCATTATCAAGACTTCTTAAAGTTATCAATGTTCAAATGTTTAAATTGCGACAGTTTACGAGCAGTCATTATTCGATTGGTCGAGTTGTAATGTTGTCACTCAATCTTCAACATTAATCTACAACTCTTGGCTGCCAATCTGGTAACCACGCGCATACAAAACCATTGATAAGCATGACCCGGCTTGTCCGACCGCCACACCTTTGCTGTGGATTTCATCTGCGGGGGCGGGGCCTCAACACAGGTGAGGAGGAGGAGGAGGAGGCAGCGGCGGGATTAACATATCTATGGAGTCACAGTGTCGGCCGCTCTGTTGACAATCGGTTTCGTCGGTCCACAAGACAAATGGAGATAAAAGGGCGTCGCGTTGTTTACACAGCGATTCTGGGGCACGTGGGAACCCGGCCACCAGGTCACGTACCTGGTAGTACTGGGGGGGCAGATCAAACCGGTCTCCCAATGCCACAGAGACGCTGGGACCCGAAGACTAGCCATTCAATATCTTGATAAGGAGCTCAGTGTAGCATGATTTCTGGTAATCCCATAAATAGTCCTATAAATAAACTACACGATAATGCCTATTTTTGTATACGCCTGTGTGGCGAGGGCGAGGGAGAGCGAGAGGGAGAAAGCGGGAGAGAGACAATAACAAGTCATGGAGGCCTCCACTCTACATCTCGGCACCACGGAGCCAGCTAGCTACGCAGAGTAAACAGAGTGACGCGGAGGCCCTTGTCTAGAGCCGCCTGCAGGAAATTACACTGCTCAATGGCACGCGATAAGCCCAGTGAATAAAACCACGACGAACGCTCAAACTAGTCATTCGGCTCCCCCTCCGTCTAAAATCATCTTGGTCTTTGAGGAATCGTAGCGTGGAAAGCGTTTACGTTGTGAAGCCACCACCTTTTAAGGCATTTTGAAGCAGTTTGTTAAGAATGATAGTTTAAAAAAATATTGCAAACAAAACCTACAGATGCCTGCAGCCAGACCGCTGCATAGCACAGGTTTATGCATCCAAATATAATGTATGTGCACATGCTCAACCTGTCAGTCCAAATGGTCGTTCCAGAGATCAGGCGGGAAAATGAACATCGGAATGTGACATATATGAGAGAGAGAGAGAGAGAGAGAGAGAGAGAGAGAGAGAGAGAGAGAGAGAGAGAGAGAGAGAGAGAGAGAGAGAGAGAAAGCAAAGTGTGAGAGTGTAAGCGATGGCGGCAGAGACAGAGTAAGCTATGGCGAGAGCAAGCCATAGAGAGAGCAAGCGATAGAGAGAGAGAGAAGTGATAGAGAGAAAGCAATGGAGTAAGAAATAGAGAGAGAAAGCGACAGAGTGAAAGCGATAGAGAGAGTAAGCATTAGAAAGTAAGTGATAGAGAGAAAGCAATAGAGTAAGAAATGGAGAAAGCGACAGAGAGAGAAAGTGATAGGGAGAGAGAGTAAGCGATAGAGAGAGTAAGCGATAGAGAGAGAGTAAGCGACAGAGAGAGAAAGCAACCGATTAAGAAATAGAGAAAGCGATAGAGAGAGAAAGCAATAGAGTAAGCAATGGCGAGAGAGGGAAAGCGAGAGAGAGAGAAAGCGATATAGAGTAAGCGATAGAGAGAGCAAGGTATAAAGAGAAAGAGATGATAGAGAGTAAGAGAGCGATAGAGCGAGTAAGTAAGTGATGGAGAGAGAAGAGAGCGATGGAGAGAGAAAGAGAGCGAATGGACAGAGAAAGAGAGCCAGCCAGAGAGAGCATGTCTGGTTCAAACCGGCCCTTCAAGGTCTGGGATGTGGAGGCCTGCCAGCCTGTTGCATAACCAGCAGCATTCCAGAGGAGGAACGAGAGCCGGACAACGGGAATATGAAGAGAGGGGGAGAGGGGGAAGACTGGTATTCCCGACGCCACACCCTCAGTGCCAAATGAAAAAAGACCAAAAAGGACATAGCTGGAAATTTCATCTGGTGCCACTGTTTGTCTCAGACAAACAGAACCCAAAGCAAACAGCATGTAGACGTAGACAACATAATATAAAATGAAGCCATTGTAGACTTTATAGACATAAAAACTACAGAAAAGTATCGACTATAGACTGTAGAATACAGCCGTTATAGAGGACTAGTAACATAGAAACGGCACAAAACAGCGATGGACCCAGAAACTAACATAAAACACAAACACACACACTGACGTGCTTGTCTCTACACACGCGTGTTACACACGTGAGCGGTGACTGAATGGAACCGGCAGGCTGCATGGGGGCTGGCAGGACGTCAAGCGCGTCAGGTGGTTTTTCCACCTCCTTGTTAGCAAGTAGAGTGGAAAAGGAGGGAAAAAAAACTCTGGCCAGTGGCCCATGTGTGGTGTACCGCTCTCCTTATGCACTCGAGTGCACCACTGGGGCTAACCGCAGATGGCAGTCATTTGGTGGAATTTTAAAACACTTGAAACTGTCAAGGACGGATCAACTCCTTTACTGACTCAGACTGACACTCAGACAGAGGGAGTAGGGCTGCACAATTCATACAAATACTATCAAAAATCGCAATTCTGTGCAACCATGTGCAATATCCAAACTGTAGGAGCTGCAATTTTAACTGAAGTGTAAATTAAACTTTATAACACCAGTATGAATTAAGTATGGTACTATTGCTGCAGAGATGCCCAGGCCTGGACATTTTTTCCGTTCCAGATGTAAGGAAACATGTTTGTAATTAGTACAGACCCCGACAAATGTCAGTGTTAATACGTTTAACAAAAATGAAAATTGTGTTGCAAAAACGACCATTCCAATAACAGTGAAGTTATTGAGGGCGGCAGTAGCTCAGGAGGCAAGCGCAGTTGTCTGGCAACAGGAAGGTCGCTGGTTCGATCCAGCAGGTGAATGGGTGAATGTGAGGCAAATTTAGGGATGGGTACCGAAACCCGGTACCACTATGGCACCGGTTCCCGTACCGAATCAAAACGCATATTTCGACCGAAGGGAGCGCCGGCGCTCCCATTACTCGCTTTTTTCAAACTACCGTAACTCCTAGACCGTTTGTGCGATCCTTCCGAAATTCCAATGGTTTCTGAAAGCAGAGAAGCTGCGCTTTAATATAGGGGTATTACGGTAAACCTGAAGGGGTTGCGTGGAAGAGTTGTAGGAGGAGACTGAGGATTCAAGCTTGTTTTGATCGTGTTTAGCGGGTTCTGATCATGTTTAGTCGGTTTTGATCGTGTTTAGCGGGTTCTGATCGTGTTTAGTGGGTTTTGATCATGTTTAGTGGGTTTTGATCGTGTTTAGCGGGTTTTGATCATGTTTAGTGGGTTTTGATCGTGTTTAGCGGGTTCTGATCGTGTTTAGCGGGTTTTGATCGTGTTTAGCGGGTTTTCATCGTGTTTAGCGGGTTTTCATCGTGTTTAGCGGGTTTTCATCGAAAAATTGTTGATTGTGTGCACAGGTGGATGTAGAATATGCAGAGTAGTGTAGAGTAGTTTTCACTTGCTTTGTTTGCTGTTATTTATTATTAGTAGTAGTACTGTAACTTATTTATTGTTAAATTGTTATTTGTTGATATTGTTAATTTTATATTTATTAGTAATGTTTAATAGTGTTTTGTATTTAATTGTAATTCTAATTTAAACAGTGTTACTTTAAGAGTTAATATATTGTTCAATGGTTTTGCATTAGCAATAAAAAAAAAAGACATTCTTTAACGTTATTGTTTGCTCTTTATTTAAAGAAGGTATCGGTTCAGGCACCGTTTAGGAACCGGTACCGTTTTAAAAGTATCGTTTTGGCACCGGTATCGGAAAAATCTAAACGATACCCAACCCTAGATGCACAGTGACATAAGTCTGTCTGTCTGCTCGCTATTTGAAGAATGTGCAGAATGCGGGTTTGTGTTCTGAGCCCCAACACCGCCTCCCTCACAAGTCTATGATCACTGAGGCATGGCGGGTATCAGGTTTCACAAGAGAACACGGTGCACTACATCACAAAGATTAAACAAATTACACATGCAAGTTGTGCCTCCCCCACCTGTGACACACACACACACACACACACACACACACACACCTTGAGAAAGTATTTCCGCAATAAAGCAGAACTAACACTGCATGAGACATGGCAGAGGCAGGCCTGGTATCACTCTCTCTCTCTCTCTCTCTCACACACACACACCAGGTGTAACAGTCAGGTCACATCTGCTTGTCCTGTCTGATGAGCTGTTGAGACCCACATCATTAGCCTATGGACGCATTTTTTACACTATACACACACACACCTCAACCTGTTTGAACCCAGCGGGAGCCCCATTCATTCAAATGTTGCAAAAGTACCAACCATGTACTATTCCAAAAACGTTTTGGTTTAATGCAACGTTGCTCCTCCTTCCACGCCACACTCCTTCCAGAGCACTGAGGTCGTCCAACCAGATGCTCCTGGATGTTCCGAGTCCAAGGAGGAAAAACCAGAGGAGATTGAGCATTTGCGGTGGCTGCCCCTCGTCTCTGGAACAGCCCACCAGCTCACATAAGATCTGCTCAGACCCTGACCATTTTTAAATCACTTCTAAACACACACCTCTTCACATTGGCATTCAATTCAATTTGAGTTGAGCACGGCATCCCCCCCATTGTGCCCTTATCTTTTTGTTTTATTGTTTTATTGTTTTTATTGTTGCTAGTTATTGCTTTCTACTGTTTTATTCTTTGTGCACCCATGTAACTTGTTCAGCACTTTGTCAACAATAGTTGTTTAAAATGTGCTATATAAATAAAACTGACTTGACTACTTATAGGAGCGAAGGGGTGGTGCTATTGAGGGCAGGTGGTGTGTGTGTGTGTGCCTTGGTGTGTGTGCGTGTGCCTTGGTGCGTGTGTGTCTTGGTGTGTGTGTGTGTGTGCATGACCACACCTTAAATAGAAGTACATGTGCAAAGCGGATGCTTTCAACAATAGAATCAACGTGCAATCCACGATTGTAAATTGTGATTTTTTTTTAAGGATTTGAGGTTGTGTTTTTTGCACAGTATAACAATACAAACCATCCGACCTTTGGCGTTGAACTTATGAAAAGTTCAAAGTTGCCATATAGACGCGTAAACCATCACAACAACAACAACAACAACCACAACATAAACTGAGCATTGAAGTGAAGAAATACGGATTTGATTCCCATGTGCAAACACGGCTCAGTTTAAAAACGACAACGCTTTAAAACGACATCTCCATTACTTTTAAACACGCACGTTTTAGACACGTGGCTCAATAAATAAATAAATAAATAAATATGAATAAAACACGACAGTAAATAATAAAGAGTTTCTAGTTAAGGGAGTTAATTGAGGGTAAACAAGTTAATACTAAATAGGACGAAATATGAAGACGTCAGCGTCTCCATCTTTCTTCATTCAACAGACAAACAGACAACTCACCCGGCCGGAGGAGCGACTCGCGTTGTGGACGACGGGCGGCGGGAGGTCCTCGTCGCTGGAGAACCCGCCGCCGCCGCCGCCGTCGCCGTCCAGAGTCGCGGCGGCGGCGGCGGCGGGTTCCATCCTCGCGTTCCGCGCCGTCAGCTTCTCCAGGTAGAGCCGCACGTACACGTCCTTGGTGGCGCCGGCGCCGGGCAGCTCCACGTGGTGCCGGGCCAGCTCGCTCTTCAGCTTCTCCTTGGTGAGGACGGACGGGTCGTCGAGGTACTCCCACATGGCGTCGGGTCGGGTCGTCGTCTTGTTGTTGTCGTCGTCCTCCACCACAACCACCACCACCACGCAGTCCACGACTAAAAGTCAACCTTTTCGAAGCAGCGAGTGTGCGGGCTGTGTGGCACACTACTAGCGCCCCCTGTCGGATTTACCGCGTAACGGCAAACGGTGTTAATACAGATACGGTGGACTCCGTAGTCCCGCTGATGCTAAACTAGCCCAGCTGCGGTTTTAGGCCCCAAAAAAAAAATGGAATATAACGTCTTCGCCACCAGCGGGTCGCAGAAGACGGACAGACGTGCGCCGACGTGAACGCACCACGAGAAAGGGCGTGCGCTAACCGGAAACCACGGGGGGGGGCGGGCGAGAAGACGTCTGATTGGCTGCTATTTCAAAATAACGCTTAGGCCCCTCCCCGTTGTGACCTCCGCTCTCGCCAGTGGTGAACGCTACGTCACGGCTCGTTTTTTTTGTTCGAGTAACTCAAGTTTATTCCCTTTATTTTGTTCATTTCCACAGCCAATTCAGCCACAATTCCACACTCACATCTTAAATTAAATTTAATCATTCGTTTTATTTATTTTTTTACCCCTGGCTTCATTGTTTTAATTTGTTCTGAACATGTATTTCATATTATTAATGCATACTGTGCACATTTGTCAATTTGAATAAAAAAAAAAAGGTTTCCATGTTACTGTTTCCGATGGTGTACATATGCTATGAATTAGATAAGGCAATCGCAGAAGCTCGTTGAAATCTTGGCTAATACCCGACGTGTCTATATTTCCATAAGATCAACAGTCATCTTTCTCATAGTAAACAAAGCATCCAGAGACACACATTCAAATACAGCGGTCATTTACATCTCAAAGGGACATGTGAATAAATATAAACAATGAAATTGCTCTTTTGCACATTACGTTGAAATAAAATGGTAATGCATTTGTTTATTCGTAGCACTGGACATAAAACAGGGGGGGGGGGGGGGAGGAAGAAAAGAAAAACGGCAAACAACTTTCTTTCTCCTTTCGTTTTCGGCACCAAAACAAGCAATTTAATCACTAGGACAGACTACTCAAACGATACAATATGGCAGAAACCAAGCGACTCAAAAGCTGAACGAAAACATCTCGTCGGCCCTCCCATGAGCAAAAAAAACCCGCCGCCACGTTTTATTCTTCTCACATCAATAAAATAAAAACTCGAAATAAGAAAAGATGGACGCCCCTCCCCCTCCACCCGGTCCGGCTCCTGGTGGTGGTGGTGGTGGTGTTGGGGGAGGACTGCGGACTGAAAACAAGATGGAGGTCTTGCGAGTGAGGAGCTGGGCGGGCCCACAACCAATACCTGCAGACCGTTTGTATACGTGGGATGTAGTATGCGGACTCAGGCATCGGTGTACATTTTAGTATTGAACTTACAATCCCTGTGTTCCGCCCCCGATTCAATGTATGTGTGTGTAACCAGAAGCTCCTCCCTCCCCCACAGCTTCATTATCCTCTGATCCCAATGAAGATTAAACTAAAACTGTGTGTCTGCTTCACGCTGGGGGGGCAGGGCGGGGGTACAGCCCACCCCACCACCACCACACCTCCAGGGTACGCCCCAAACCCCCCCTCAGGCTTTGATCTCGGCAGGAACGGGGCAGAGGGGCTCGGGGGTCTCGGCGACCAGATCCTCTGCGGGAGATAGGAGAGATAACACACACGTCTCTGGATTAAAGAGTATTCAACGATTAAATACTAGTATTGCATGAAGTATGCAGGCAACTTAGCAATTCTGAAACTTGTTCCAATAGCCTCGTAACTATGAATGCTGGAAAACAGCTCTATTCTTATCTTTATGTATCATAGCGATATATTGCCGTCTCCTTCAACAAATGTACTCTTTGTAAGTCGCTTTGGATAAAAGCGTCTGCCAAATGCCGTAAATGTAAATATAGAAGTAGTACATAGAGCTAATACTAGGGTTGGGTATCGTTTAGATTTTTCCGATACCGGTGCCAAAACGATACTTTTAAAACGGTACCGGTTCCTAAACGGTGCCTGAACCGATACCTTCTTTAAAATAAAGAGCAAACAATAACGTTAAAGAATGTCTTTTTTTTTATTGCTAAGGCAAAACCATTGAACAATATATTAACTCTTAAAGTAACACTGTTTAAATTAGAATTACAATTAAATACAAAACACTATTAAACATTACTAATAAATATTAAATTAACAATATCAACAAATAACAATTTAACAATAAATAAGTTACAGTACTACTACTAATAATAAATAACAGCAAACAAAGCAAGTGAAAACTACTCTACAATACTCTGCATATTTTACATCCACCTGTGCACACAATCAACAATTTTTCGATGAAAACCCGCTAAACACGATCAAAACCCGCTGAACACGATCAGAACCCGCTAAACACGATCAGAAACCCGACTAAACACGATCAGAACCCGCTAAACACGATCAAAACCGCCTAAAAACACGATCAGAACCCGCTAAACATGATCAGAAACCCGCTAAACACGACGTAAACCAAGCTTGAATCCCTCTGTCTCCTCCTTGCCACTCCTCCTACAACTCTTTTGCGCAACTCTTCCGCACAACCCCTTCGGGTTGCGCTTTCCAAAAAAAACCATCTGCTTTCAGAAACCATTGGAATTTCTTCGATCGCACAAACGGTCTAGGAGTTACGGTAGTTTGAAAAAAGCGAGTAATGGGAGCGCCGGCGCTCCCTTCGGTCATGGCACCGAAATGAGGGCACCGAAAATATGCGTTTTTGATTTGGTACGGTAGGTACCGGTCGTACGGGAACCGGTGCCATAGTGGTACCGGGTTTCGGTACCCATCCCTAGCTAATACTGCGACGTACTTCTGACAATGGGGGATTTGGGGACGGGACCAAAACCTAGCCGGGTCGTGATTTGACCAGGGCTTGTCGGTTGTAGGGAGAAAGAGATGAGATTTAAATGCGCATTCAAATGCAAATGTTTGGTTGGCCACTTTGACGTGATTTGTTGAACGACAGCTCTGTTGGATGAATGGATGAGGTGAACAGGGAATGTTTTGTTTACATATAAAACCCATCACATTCTAACCAATTACAGCTGACGTAGGCAAGAATTCGAGTTGTAAAGAAAGATGTTTGCTGCCCTGCCAAAGGAATTTGTGATAGGTAGTCACAGCGTTTAGTTATATTTACATTATTTTGCATTGTTTTGTTAAGGGAGATACAGCATGTTTGCACAGTTAAATGTTTACATTATGTCATTCTATTTTTGTGAATCAACTATGTTCTAAAGTTTAACTAATGAACCCTCTGGTTTCTTCAGGCTTCAGTCATTATCAGGATACTCTTCAAACTGGCAGAATTCTCAAATTATATATTGTGATAAACATATAGCTATCAATATGGAAACAAATATCGTGATCCTATTTTTTTGCCATATCGCCATACCACTAGTAGTTGCCAGTTAGTGTGGAAAAATGACCAGCTTCACAATCCCGGTGTTCAGAAACCCCATGGCTCAAACTAACCTAAATCTATAGCTTCGTGTTGCAAAAGGAATTCATTTGTCTACCACAAAAGATGCATCACTTGGCATGAGTGAGTGAGTGTCAGAGTCTGACTCCACTCCACCATGATTACCAGTTTGTCGCACTCCACCAAGGTTGTGCAACAAACTGGCAACGACCTGAATGGAATACCTTGAACAGTAGGGAGAGGGCGCCATCTAGTGGCTAAATGTTATAAACTGTGTGCGTGTCACAGATTTGAGTGTCAAAAAAGCAGTTAGAATTTGGGTGAGAAATAAATCATTAACTCGTTAACACAGCCTTCAAGCACACAACACTGGCGCAATTCCAGGATTGATAGTCTTATGTACCGTGTCTTACTGCATGGGTAGCCTCCTTACCTGGCAACACACACTTCCACAGGCCGTAGGTCTTGCCCACAGCGGTCTGCCACAGCCGCAGGGTGCCGTCCTCTGAGCCGCTGGCGTACAGCTCCCCGTCGGGGCTGAACCGCACGCTGTGGACCGGCCCAAAATGGCCCTTGTACGACTCTGGAAGTGGAGGAGACCAGAGGACAGAGACAGCTCAGCACCGTCGCTGTATTCACTGTCTGCCTGCCATTATGTTAAACATAATGCAGAATAATTATGAAATAAACATGTTTACTTGTACAATGCGCCAGCATGGTAGTCTGCATTCGCGAAAAAAATTCCAATTCGTTCCAATTTGTTATTCATTTATTTTTGTGTGAAGACAATACACTCTTCGGCTACTTCCTGTATTAATGATATGTCTATAGCTCAACTCGACCTGTAAGTGTCACTGTGGTTCTTGAGCCATCACAATTCAATTTCAAAGAGCTTTATTGGCATGGGAAACATACCATCCGTCTATATTGCCATTGCCTGCTATTCTCGGCTTTTGGCCATACGGCGACTTGTAGTATGGATCCTACGCGACGTTCAATCAATGAGACCCGAGGTGACTGTTGTGGTGCCACAACAAATATTGTTACACAAATGTAACAATATTTGTTGGTGGGTTGCTTTTCCCAGACAGAATATTCTACAATACCCCCCAGGTAGCAACAGGTGGGCTTCAACATGAGAGAGAGATGCACTCACCCAGTTCCTCCATGGTGCCGTAGTCATACTTGTAGAGTTTGAAGTCGTCACCACCGGCAACGACAAAGTCCTTCTCAGGGTGCAGGGAGGCGGAGTGGATGTTGGCCGGGGTGTCTATCGTTTTGATCAGATCCAGGCTGCACGTCGGACACGCACACACACACTATATTTTATTATTTCTGCCCACCATTTTTGATTATCCATCTTGAGCAGGGCAATCGTGTGTGTGTACCAGTATGTGTGTGTACCAGTGTGTGTGTGTGTACCTGTGTGCGTTGTGGAAGGCGATGGTCTTGCCATAGGTGATGAGCACCACGTCCCCATCCGCCAAGTACTCCATGTTGCTCACGGACGTGTCGAAGGACAGCGTCTTCACCACCTCCAGGGTGCTCCGGTCCCAAAGTCTGCATACACACACACACAACTTTAATATGCTACATTCAAGATTCAGGAAGTTTATTCGTCACATACATACAGGATACATACACTGCCCACTCCCATGCACATAACAATCCTATTTTTTTTTTATTGCCTTGTTGATATGCCTACTTGTTTATATGCCTTTTGCCGTTTATTTGCCTATCTGCACATATTTCTCATTCCAAAAAAAGATGCTGTAAAGACTGTAAATATTGTGAATATTATGATTCTTTCCCTTCAATTGTGATATGTCCATATTTGTATTGTTCTGTTGCACATTCCGCTGGGCATCACCACTTCTTCATTTCGCTGCATATCCTGTATGTGAATGTGACAATGAAACTTCGTGAATGGAATTGATATGCAGTGAAATGAAAAGTCCTACTTCAACTGTGATCACTGCGAGAACAACACTACAGGGTTTGCTACAGTCTGCATATAGTCTACAGTCTGCGTAATCCCCTTAAAGCAGGGGTCTCAAACTCCCGGCCCGCCCTACCCCTCCGTCCGGCCCGCAACGTGACATCAAAAATATGATGCAAGCAAGCAAGCAAGCCATGTGTTATGTATTCAGCTGCAGAATTTATTATTCACCCCTAGAGGTTGCTGTAGACCACAGTACGTTGTACTGTATGTTGAAGAAACCCGAAGTAGAAAGTGCGCAGGTAGTTTTGATCAGAGAAGAGAGCGGCAAATTTCATTAGCCTAGTTATCCATCGATATCATTTGGACTTGAAATTGAACAACAATGTCTCTTTCCAAGGCGAAAAGGAAAGTAGATGAGGAACACAGACAGTTTCAAGAGAGATGGACATCGCAGTATTTTTTTCGTGGAGTTCAATGGAAATGCTACGTGCCTGATATGCAAGGAAAAAGTTGCAGTTCTAAAGGAATATAATCTGAAGCGCCATTACTCGACTAAACATGGAGAACAGTACGAGAAGTACGAGAGACGAGAGGAAAAAACAAGCCACGCAGCGACAGAGATCGATAACGTCCCAGCAAAGTCTTTTTATGAAAGCCACGGAGGATGCTGATGCTGCAGTTATGTGGTGAGTGAATTAATCGCCAAAGCAGGAAAGCCATTCATGGAAGGACAGTTTCTCAAGGATTGCATGTTGAAAGTCACTGACATTTTATGTCCAGAAAAGAAGTGTTTGTTCCAAAATATCTCCCTATCACCGAACACAGTGGCAGAGCGGATTGGCGAGTTCACCAGTAACATTTACGATCAGCTACGCGACAAAGCTAGAGCGTTCACTGCGTACTCTGTGGCGCTTGATGAAAGCACAGACAAAAGCGGCAATGCTCAGCTAGCCATTCTTATCAGGGGCATTAATGAACACTTCGAAGTGACAGAAGAGTTGCTGAGTTTGTGTCCCAGCACGGCCGTACCACAGCCAAGGATATATTTGAGCGGCTGTGCGAAGCGATTGAGCTCGCTGGTTTGCCATGGAACAGACTGGTAGGCATTACCACTGATGGAGCCCCGTCCATGACGGACTGGTAGCGCTGGTACAAGCAAAGTTAGAGGAGGAAAATGCAGATCCTGCAATTGTTCTGCACTGCATTATACACCAACAGGCACTTGGCAGCAAATGCTTGAAATATGAACATGTCATGTCTGTTGTCCTCAAATGTATTAATTACATCAGATCCAGGAGTTTACAGCACCACCAGTTCAGGGCCTTTTTAGAAGAAATTGAGTCGGCACATGGTGATGTACTTTACTGAGGTGCGCTGGCTCAGCAGGGGAAATGTACTGAAGAGATTTTTTGAGTTAAGAGCAGAGGTGAAGACATTCATGGAAGATGGCAGAATGGATGTTCCTGAATTTGATGATCCAAAATGGGTCACGGACCTTGCATTCCCAGTGGACATAACACAGGAGTTGAACATCCTTAACCTGAAACTGCAGGGCCCTGGTCAGCTCATCACAGCAGCGTATGAAAGTGTGAAAGCCTTCTCCACTAAGCTGAGATTGTGGAAAACTCAGATTTCTGCAACAAACCTCAGTCATTTCCCTGCATGCAGATCTGTTGTGCAGGAGGGCGCAGCATTCAGTGGCGAAGAATATGTCTCTGCTATTGAAACCCTATTGCAGGAATTTGATCAGCGTTTTGCAGACTTCAGGGCACGGCGTGACACTTTCCAGCTGTTTGCAGACCCCTTCTCAGCTGATGTGGAGAGTGTCCCAAGTGAGTTGCAGATGGAACTTATTGACTTGCAGTGCAACACCGAGCTAAAAACTAAATTCAGAGAGGCACAGGGAAAAGCAGACATGACTGGACAATTTACGAGAGAATTACCCCCCATCCTTCCCAGAGCTATTCATAGTGTTTAGGCGGGTAATGTGCCTTTTTGGAAGCACATATCCGTGTGAGACATTTTTCTCAAGTATGAACTTTAATAAATGTAAATACAGGACCAGACTAAGTGATGCCCACCTTGACGCAATACTTTACGTCAATACGTTTCAACTGTGACCTCCATCAGGGCAAATGTGGCTCAGCTGTGTGCTGCCAGGTGTCTGCTAAGAAATAGAGTAGTAGCCTACAAATGTATTCAAGATCAAATAAGTTAGGAAAAGAGATTTGTTAGAGAACTGTTAAAAATGTATAGAAACTGAATTTGACGTGCTATGTTGTGTTATGTTGTTATTGAAATAAAAAAAAGTACATTTTCTGAAATATTGCGCTTTCTTGTAGTTAGTAGTACTTGAATGTTGAAGTGGCCCTCCTATAAAATGACCAGCAGTGGCCCCAAGCCAATTTGAGTTTAAGACCCCTGCCTTAAAGTCTGCAAGGATGCACACATGTACAGCTTAGTTTTTATCCTTCAAACTATTCTCCCAACATTCTATTCATAAAACGGTGTTTATCCAATGGACAACGGTCATCCAACCAAAAGACCAACTGAGGGACTACTTCAACAACATAAGAAATAATATATAATGTGGTATACTTCTGTAAGTAGGGCCGCTGAGAACAACAATTATCGCTCTCAATCCATTTGCTTTCACTTATTGCCAGACTGGTGGCTGCTGATGGGAGTGATGGGGGGGCGGAGGGTGAGGTATGACCACTGACCGGACACTTCGGTCTTCGGAGGCTGACAGGATGTGCTGGTCGTCGTGGCACCACAGGGCTTTCTTAATGGACGCCGTGTGGCCGGGGATCTCCTGTGGCGCTGCGGGGGGGGAAAAACACAAGAAGAACACATGAATGATCATTTAATTTCGATGATGTTGATTAGCCATTACAAATGATTTACAAAGATCTACCCTTGAGTGACATCACAAGGGGGAGTGTCCACCCACACGGACAACAGACAGACAGATCAGCCCACCCAAGCAGGCTATACCAACTGCTAGGCTGAAAATAGCCCTGTACAGCTTGGGTAGAGGAGGACCCTAATTAGGCAACTGGTAGTTGGTAGTAAAATACAGCCCTGCAGAGACAACGGCATGAGACACCTGCTCACCTTCTTCTGGTTTGTTGAGGTCGTAGATTCGCAGAAGCTTGTCGTTTCCACCGGTCAACAGACAGTTGCTGTCCTGAGAGAGAGGAGGGACAGAGACAATGAGGCATTGGTTGTTCAACACACACCGATACATACATTCAAATGACATGGACATTTCTATCGGGATGCATGCAGTAATTTAATTGTTGCTGTATTGTTCTAGCATCTTGTATGTTCTTGGATATGTTCGTACACCCTGGCACTTAAAAATACTTCTCAGTATTGTGTAGCATCTTATCCTAGCTATCTTGCTGTTTACCAGCAAGGGGTTGCTGGTAAAATGCTCATGTTTATGGAAAGAAAGCAATCGAAAATGATTTGAATCCATCAATACTAATCAATTTTTCATTACTTGGTGAAAAACTCAGGCAAAAATTAACATTATCTTCTTCAACACCAAGTTGAGTTTGTTCGCACCGTCTTTTATCTCGCTAGCTTGCCTGGCTAAATAACGGCGACGTAGCAAGTGTGAGAGGTTGAAACTGCAATCATGAGTGCTCAAAACTACTGTACCCTCAGTGAGATTTTGTTGTTTCACTCTTTTCGAACAAATGTAATTATTGTCACTTCAGACAATCGCGTCTGCCTAATGGCCCGAAATGTAAGTGTCAATATTGTGAGGGATGGTGTCGTAAGGCGTGGCAGATCGGGACGCTACCTTGGTGAAATTAACGGACTTGACGATGTGCTTGTGGGCCAGCGTGAGGACCTCGGCGCCGGTCACCGCGTCCCACACCTTCCTGCAGCGACGGTCCAAGAGGTCCGCAGAAGAAGAAGATCAGGACATTGAGCATACTACTAGCTGACCATCCAGTCATTTAGATTTAGATGTTCCTATCCAAAGTGACTTAAAGCTGGGCCTACACAACCCAATTTTCAAGGAAAAGTCTAAATATGTTCCAAGTTCAAATGGTAAATGGATTGCATTTATATATCGCTTTTATCCGAAGCGCTTTACAGTTGCCTCACATTCACCCATTCATACACCGACGGAGGTGTCAACCATGCAAGGTAACAACCGACACGTCAGGAGCAGTTAGGGTTAGGTGGCGTCTTGCTCAGGGACACCTCCACACTTAGCTAGGAGGCGGAGCCCGGGGATCGAAACAGCAACCTTCCTGTTGCCAGACAACCGCTCTTACGTCCTGAGCTACTGCCGCCCCTCATGTTCAAAAGGAGTTCAGATGTCACTTGTGTGGCGGTTCGGGTTTTCAGCTCACAGCCAAAAAGTCCCGGGTTCAAAAACCCCAATGTGCCATCGGTGAGCAAGATACCCAAAAACCACTCCCAGTTCCTTAATGACATGTAACTGAAGTCAATGCATGTCGTTTGGGTTAAAAATGTCTAAGACTAAAATCAGGGGTTCCCAAACTTTTCAGACCACTATCCCCAAAGGTGATTGACGCATGAAAACATTCAGCCAGCGTCTTGGAATCAAATCCTGTCTTTAGTAGCTTGAGTTTTTCCTCAGAGAGGAGAAAGAAAGCATTTAATGTGACGACTGTTTCTAGTGCCGACTACAAAGCGCAGCAACAAGGAGTCTCGGACATCCCCAAGTTGAACCACTGCATCTCCCAGGTCGGAAGACAGGTCATGTGCGTTTGTCACAGGGGAACGGTGATCCTATCCTAGCTTTAGTAATCAGGGGCGGTAGTAACTAAGGAACAGGAAGGTTGCTGGTTCGATCCCCGGGCTCCACCTAGCCAAGGATTGAGGTGTCCCTGAGCCAGACCCTAACTGCTAACTAACCCTAACTGCTCCTGACGTGTTGGCTGTTACATTGCATGGTTGGCCACCGAACATAGGAGTATGAATGGGTGAATGTCAGGCAATACTGTAAAGCGCTTTGGATAAAAGCGATATATAAATGCAATCCATTTACCATCACATTAGGGGTCAATAATGTATTATTAACCAATGCACTTTGGGAACCCCAATACTAAATGCCGAGACAACTCGTGCCTATCCTAGAGCAAAAGAGACACGGCAACAGGCTCCAGGATACAGGGCGAGTCCCACTCACGCCGTGAAGTCTGCCGCCGCGGTGGCTGCTTTCGTGGCGTCTGTGTTGAGGGTGGCGCCCCAGACGGCACCCTTGTGACCCAGGAACGTCCCGATCCAGTCGCCCGTGTCTCCCTGGCGGAGCATCGGCTTGCCATCTGATGGGGATGGGGGGGAGAACATCGGTGGTTGGAGCCAGATTGGTTGACATTGAGAAGTGATGCGGAAAAGTGTATTGGTGGCTGTTAGGATTGGGCAATTAACCCACAAATGAAGGAAATCGACCTGTATAACCCCTCGCTTGCTGATCGGACAATCCGGCTTACTGTTCCAAATATTCCATTAACAGCCATGCATAGTTTATCAGTAAATTATTTCTAAATCACAGATAGAATATGCATTCCTTCATAAGAGAAAAACCATGAAGGTAAATTGATGGCACAGTGTAACAGTTAAGCAAATGCTCAGCGCAGACCTTGTCAGAGAGCTAGGGGGGCAGTGTAATGCGTTCATTAATCAGAGATTCGATTTGAAGATCTGATTTTGATTTGAAATGTATATGAACTGTGAGGGGTGGGCAACTAACCCACAAATGAGGGAAAGCGACCTGTATAACCTCTCACTTGCTCTATACTATTCCATGTACAGCCATATATAGCTGATCTGTGTGTCTAACATATTTCAAAATCACAAAGATATGACATCCATTCCTTCATAACAGAGAAAAACCATGAAAGTAAACGGGTGGGAAAGTGTCATAGTTAAGAGTAAGACCTTGTCACACTGAGTCATGAGGGCAGTGTCAGTGCAATGCGTGTATCAATCAGAGATCATTTTGATTTTGTTCATTTGATTCGATCTGATTGATTGATTGAGCCAGCTCACCTACCTTTACAGGCACTGATGAGAAAGTAGCCGAAGGGTGTGATGCCGCTGAAGGCGAGGTCCACCACCGGCCTGGTGTGCCCAGAGCAGGTCAGCGGGGTCTGTCTCATGGCCATGCTTCTGTCTTCACCAACACAACACAACACAACACAACACAACACAACCACCAACACAACACAACAGAACCAACACAACACACTCAGCCCTTTATTCAACTCAGCAGACAAACGTCCACAGCAACAGCAGCAGCAACCAGTGGGACCGTAGTGCGCCCAGCTAGCCGTGCGGTGTCCGATGCTAACCGGCGGCGGACCACTAGCTAGGTGTAAATGGCGCCGCTGCTGCCGCTCCCGCCTAAAAACAAGCCGGTGAGTTGTGGTGCTGGTGGTGGTGGTGGTGCCGGTGGTGGTGGTGGATGATACGAGTCAAATGTGTCGGTGAACACGAAACAGACGAAGCGCGACGGGCGGCCCTCTCCCAGCATCACAGTGCGGCGATGCTAATAGCTACAACATTGCAGCTAACCAGCACAGCGTGGACTCGGGTTAGCCGAGCTGCCGAGGGATAGCGGTGCGTTCCGGTTGTACTCGGAAGTCGGACGTTTGACACGGGAACGCCCCCCCCCCTCCCCTCACCTAACACCTAACCCATAACCCAGGGGTGTCAAACATGTGGCCCGGGGGCCGGATGCGGCACACGAGCTGGTCAAAATCCGGCCCCGGGGAGGCAATTTGGTCAAAATTGATTGGTTTCTTCTTTCTTATTGATTTTTTCACTTTATTCATGATCACACACAAAGTCAGTTGTAGTTCCTAGAGTTTCGTATGCATTTTCGTGGTGTTTTTTGCTAGTCCGGCCCACGCTAAGTAGCATTGGGTCTGTTACGGCCCTCAACCTCAAATGAGTTTGACACCCCTGAACCCCAAACCCCCCTACCTAACCCCCCCCCCGAAGTCGGGATTCCAAGTCAGAAGAACCTCACCAACCCAGACTTCAATTTATTTTATTGTATTGTATTGTATTTATTTATTTTTGACCGCTTCACTTTCCTTTTTTATTTTTATTTTTTATTGAACAATAATATTACATTACAAAAGGCACGTCGTATTCATTTTCTAAATATTCACATGAAGAGAACCGAGCGAATGCATTAATCAAACAAATACAAATTAGACAGCCTCAAAATAAATAAAATGCAAAAAAAAGGGAGAACACAAGTGGTTAGTCAGGAGATAAGATACATACATATTCAAACAGATGCTGGGCTCCTAACATTTTACAATACTTCAATGATCTTTTATATAATGCTCATTCAAAAAAGCTCTAAATCTGGGGGAAATCTTAAGAAAACGACATTTATGAAGACAATATTTTCCCAAAATAATCAAATAATTATTTCTACATTTAGTTTTCCACTTGAAGACCAAACTTTATGTTTTCATGTCCAAAACGGACTTCAATTGAGTGAACGAGAGCAGGGTCAACTCCGGTGTGACGTCATTCTCAGCTCCGACTTCCGAGGATGGTAAACGGAACGCGCCACCATTGTTTAAATCCGACTTCCGAGTACAACTCGAACGCACCATGAATACATCGATGATCCTTTTCCGGTGAGCGCGGCGCCGGTTCTTCTTCTTCTTATATAATAATGTAGTTTTAACGACGCCGGTTGCCATGGCCGCCCCTGGAGGAGACGAGTATAATGAGTATTGTATTCCAGAAAATAGCGGTTGCCCATAGCAACTCTCATCATCACCAGCCACGTCGACTATTTATTTGAATTGAATTCGTTATTTTTTGTATTTGGCAAATTCTTGTCAGGAAAAGTCCAAAACAAGGCAGCATTTGTAGTTTAATTTTCATAGGTTTCTTTTTTTTCCAATAATCTTTATTTAGAACGTATAGCCTACAGGGTAGGTTCTCAACGTTACCTTTCAATATTAACCTGCAATATTACCTTGTACTAAATATATCTTGCCTATATTCTTACTCAATTAGACTGTACATGTATTCTTCTATTGTTATTTTCAATACCGTTGCTTATTAACTTTTTTTTTTTACTAAATGTATCTTACCTATATTGTTTTTCTTTCAGGCTTATTCACTGTACATTTATTATTCTATTGTTTTTATTCTTATATATTCTTGTGCCAGATTGCATAGCAATAGAATAAAACAATAGAGAAATAAACAGTAGAATAATAAAAAATAAAATAACAGAATAACATTTACAGTAAGTCTAAAGTCCTAAGAGAAGTATAAAAATATGATATTAAGTCAGCAAAAACAATTTGGGAATAATTTAAGTGTAATAACAGGGTAATAATGGTAAGAGGAATGGCACATGATAAAAAGAATATTAAGAATATTGCACATAATGATGAAAGGTAATGCAGCATGGTAATATTGCAAGGATAATATTGAGAAGAAGTATTATAAGCACATGACATTAAGAATATTGCACATGATGATGAGAGGAGATGAGAGGGATGAATAAAGTTCTGTCTTATCTTATCTTACTATTTTCTAACCCCGTGAACACATGAATTGTGTCAATAAAAAGATGTTTGTTTGTGAACTATAAAAGCAAGCAATGTGAAATCCTCTCGGGCAGGTGTGACCACGTGGCCACCCAGAGGTGGATGGATGGATGAGGGAGGGAGGGAGGGGAGGGGGGGGTATTATTATGACGGTCTAGGGGGAGGGAGACAAGAGACACGGCCACCGTCCCGTCCCGTCCTGTCCTGTCCTGTCCGGGGGGAGGGGGTGGTCCACATGCGGAGGGGAGCCTGCATGGGTGCTGCTGCGAGCCCCGCGGTCGACGTCACTGAAGGATGGAGGGAGCCGCGGCGGGCCCTGCGCTCCGCGGCTATAAGAAGAGATGGCGTCCGCCGCTCGGTGAATAAGCAGAAATCACAGGGAGGGAGATGAAATAACAATGATGATTTTAACAAAAAAACAAAAAAAACACAACCCATCGACGCTGAGACCCGGGTTCGGGGATGAGATGCTGCGTCGAGGCTATTTGAACCGTCATCATCGGATGGAGGATGCGGGAGTTGCGACGTCTTTAAGGATGCTCCAGGATCTGCACCACGGTGGACGCATCATCATAACACTGTAGTTGTCTTTGCGCAGACCGTTCTGTTTCTGGAACCATTGTAGGGTTTTATTGTTTTAAGGGAGGAGGAGTGGTGGTGGTGGTGGGTGCGTCGTCCACCTCCGGGGCTCCTCTCTGCCTCCGCCTGGGGGAGAGACACGGGGGGTGGAGGGAGGGCAGGGGAGACAACGGCGGGGCGATGGCGGCCGGCGGCGGCTCCGCGGGCGAGTCTGCGGACCAGTACCGCGCCGAGGTGGAGCGGCTGACGCGGGAGCTCGCCGAGGCGAACCGCGAGAAGATCCGCGCCGCCGAGTGCGGGCTGGTGGTGCTGGAGGAGAACCAGACGCTGAAGCAGCAGTACGCGGAGCTGGAGGCCGAGCAGGAGGCGCTCCGGCTGGAGCTGGAGCAACTGCAGGAGGTGAGACCGGTGGTGGCTTCCTACACCATCATTATTATTATTATTATCATTATTATTATTAGTAGTAATAATATTATTATAAATAATATTTTGTATTTAATCATATTATTAATAATAATATGAATTTTATTTAATGTATTTTTTTAATGTATTTAATCATATTATTAATAATATGATTATTATTTTATGTATATTTGTATTGTTGTTTTTTATTTTTGTATTAATGTATTTTATTGTTATTATTATTATTATTTATAGTTATTTTTGTAACATTTATTGTATTATTATATCTTTTCAATTTATTTTATTATTATTATTATATTTTGTACATTTATTTTATTATTATTATTATTATTATTATTATTATTATTATTATTGTTATTATTATTAACAGTAGTAGCATGATGATGCTAATTATTATACACAGGGATATATGGCTACCGCAGCTGAATTGGGCTGTGATTGGCTGATGATGGGTGACAGTGGTCGGTGATGGAGAGGCAGCCGCGCGGACAAAGGGAGGCTGCAAAGTCGGACGGGGAGTTCAGACTTGAGGGCTTTTGTTTGTGTCAGCAGGCATGTGTGTGTATGTCATATGTGTGTGTGTGTGTGTGTGTGTGTGTGTGTGTGTGTGTGTGTGTGTGTAAAGGAGAAGGGAGGGGGGTGGTGGGCTGTTAACAGGGGCAGGGCTTTTATTGTCCAGGAACTCGCAGTGGCAGCGTGCAGGGAGGGGCTGGGATGTAGTAACATGATGCTATGCAGCAAATCACCTCGCCCGTGTGCGCTCCCTGCTACACTACAACGTTGCACACACCACCCCCCCCCCCGCCATGCCGAGCTAAGAGCTAACAACGACAACCACCCACTCGGAAAGGTTGAGACACTATAGTCACTGCTCCTTTTGGACACTGTGAACATAAACAAAGCGCAGCCATGTGAGTTATGAGGCCGGTGGGGGCGGGGCAGGGGTTGAGTAAGAAGACTAAACCGAACTTTGTAAACGTGGTGAAGGAAATGTGGCACACAATGTCACATGCAGGCCTTCACTTTGTCAATCCGAAGGAAGTGGGTACACTTTGAGATAGGGCGGCACTGGCAGTAGCTCAGGAGGTAAGAGCGGTTGTCTGGCAACAGGAAGGTTGCTGGTTCGATCCCCGGGCTCCGCCTAGCTAAGTGTCGAGGTGTCCCTGAGCAAGACGCCACCTAACCCTAACTGCTCCTGACGTGTTGGTTGTTACCTTGCATGGTTGACACCGCCGTCGGTGTATGAATGTGTGAATGTGAGGCAATACTGTACATCGCTTTGGATAAAAGCGCTGTATAAATGCAATCCATTTATTATGTCGTCCTATATGGCTAATTGTATTGTATTGTATTGTATTGTATTGTATTAACACAGGTGAGGTGTTAAGTTAGTGATGTGTATGTTCAGGATCGGCCTATGAGAGGTCTGAGGTTTGGTTAGAATCTGCGTGCAATGCATTGTGGGAATAACAAGCCGAAAAAGTTTCCATAAAGGTGTATAGGTCATGAAGGGAGGGAGGGAGGATAGGAAGGGAAGATGAACACATTATCAAGGACGCATAGACAATGGTCAAACAGGCTTTACATACTTGAACATACAAGCTAACATGAGAGACACAAAGATCAATTAAAGATCATTTCACAATTCACTTTTATTATTGTTATTTCATACTTATTCTTCAGCCTTTCACAGTGTCCTCAGTTACTCGTGGTTCCGAGAACTCCGGTTCATAATACAATTGTCTCTTGAGTGTGTGTTGTTGACATACCGAGGCGGCCATTTTCCCTGTGATGAGAGAGCATGGCATTAGCTCAGGCCAGGGGTTAGCTTAGAAATGCACACTCACTCACTGCCTTTATGATGAGATGCTTCGGACACAAAACCATTCACCAGATATATACTACATCCATCCATGTTCCAGACCAGTCGCCATTATAAATGGTTAATGGATTGCATTTACAGTATATACCAGTTGCCTCACATTCACCCACCGACGGCGGTGTCAACCATGCAAGGTAACAGCCAACACGTCAGGAGCAGTTAGGGTTAGGTGGTGTCTTGCTCAGGGACACCTCAACACTAGGGAAGCCCAGGGATCGAACCAGCAACCTTCCTGTTTGCGAGACAACCGCTCTTACGCCCATGTCAAGCCCGAAGAGAGATGTGCATTGGTTGGTTCCCCTCGCCATCGACCCCCCCGTGCTAATGAACTGCACTTCCCTGCCATGTAATCAATCCATCAGGCAGGAATCAGAGGACATCATTTTTCTTCCTCTGTGGTGGAGGGGGGCGGGGCTCACCTGTTGCGCTGTAGGCTTTTTGGGGTTTTTTTTACCCGGTTTGCTGGAATACAAGGCGGGGCTGACTGGGCATTTTAGTGACTGAAGGTCAGTTTGCAGTGCGGTGTGTGTGTGTGTGTGTGTGTGTGTGTGTGTGGGGGGGGGGGGGGGATTGAATTAAATCTCCCTCCTCTCTATTGAAAGCTATTCTAGTCGTTCCTTACTGTCAATAATATAATAATAATGTTAATAATATGACTATGACTAGGGCCTACTTTCACTATGACTACACACATTCTCACACAGACACACACACACACACACACAGCACTAGTCCTCCATTATCAATCCATAATTCATATCTGCCCTCCTCTTCCTCTTCCTCCTCCTCCTTTCTCCCTCCCACACCACACACACACGCACACACGCACACACGCACACACGCACACACACACACACACACACACACACACACACACACACACAGAGAGCCATATTATCCATGGAGCACATTATTGTATCTTCCCCGGTGGATGTATTTCAGTCTGGATTCCGTCGCAGGCAGCTGACTCGATAGCTCTTATCCTGGCGCGATCGACCGCCATCGATCTGAGCCCGAGCACGCAACTCTGCCAGGCTTACACCAATTCCAGCCTAATCCCATTTAAAATGAGTTCATTACTTTGATTTAGAAGAGAGAGAAAGAGGGGGGGGGCTGGGTGGTCCTGCATGCATGCTGGCTACTTCATGTGGGTGGAGGAGGGGGTGTGGAGGGGCGTGGTTCTATTGACATTACTGTGGGAGTGTGTGTGTTTGGTGGCTGGCTTAATTAGCCAATGCACCACAGGCGTGCAGCCCCTACCCCCCCATACTCTTAACTGGGCCAGGTGAGACTGTAGCCCCACCCCCCCCAGACTCTTAAATGGGCCAGGTGAGGCTGTAGCCCCACCCCTCCAGACTCTTAACTCGGCCAGGTGAGGCTGTAGCCCTACCCAGTCCAGACTCTAACCGGGCCAGGTGAGGCTGTAGCCCCCGCCCCCCCCCCCAGACTCTAACTGGCCCAGTTGAGGCTGTAGCCCCACCCCCCTGACTCTAACTGGCCCAGGTGAGGCTGTAGCCCCACCCCTCCAGACTCTTAACTCGGCCAGGTGAGGCTGTAGCCCTACCCAGCCCAGACTCTAACTGGCCCAGGTGAGGCTGTAGCCCTACCCCCCTGACTCTAAACTGGCCCAGGTGAGGCTGTGGCCCCACCCCCCAGACTCTTAACTCAGCCAGGTGAGGCTGTGGCCCCACCCCCCAGACTCTTAACTCAGCCAGCCACCAAACACGCACACTCCCACAATTACTAATAAGGGCAGGAGGGTTGATGGTGCCTTAGACAGGATGTCCTGGTTCCAACCCCCCAGTGTCCAGAAACTCTTGAGCAAGGCGCCCCAGCCCGCCCATTTGAATTCACTTGTAGGTCACTTTGCACATAATAGCCCCACTGATGCACAGTACTCAGTGGTGGAAAGTAACTAAGTGCATTTACTCAAGTACAGTGATTGAGTAGAGGTACTTGTACTTCACTTCAATATTTTCTGCTACTTTGTACTTCCACTCCACTCATCTCCATCTCAGAGGCAAATATTATTTGTATAATATTATTCTTTTTACTCCACTGCATTGATCTGACAGCTTCAGTTACGAGTTACTTTGCAGATTAAATAAACTATACGAAGTATAACCAATGAATAAATAATGATATTAGTGGGCTTTATTGGTCCTCCCCAGGGGTTGGATTCACAAGCTACCCAGCAGTATGTAAAGTAATATAAAAGTACATTAAAATTACCTTCACGTTTACCAGCTGCAACATTAAAGCCATGAATACATTCATGCATAAATCATTCTAATCCAATAATATAATATTTTAATATTTTTTCTGAAATGGGCCATTCGGAGTACTTTTACGTTTGTTACTTTAAATAGGCTATATTTTGACGCTAATACTTGAGTATTTTGTGTAAGTATTTTGTGTAAGTGTACGTGAGTATTTCTACAGCGTGGTATTAGCCTCCGACCTTTACTTAAGTAAAAGTTTGCAGTAACAGTAAACTGCATTTATCGGAAACAGAATGTGTTGACCTTGACTGACGTGAAACGACGTCTATGAATAGGACGATTTTAAGACGGGATAAAAAGTGAGTTTTTAACGAGGACGCGTCTCAAGGAGGGAAAAACATTCGGGTCGTCCCGGCGATGTCATTAGCTAAGTGGGAGACGTTTGAGCGACAGCTTTAATAGCTAGCGGTTGATAGCACCAAGAGGAGGAGGAGGAGGAGGATGAGGAGGAAGGGGAGGCGGTCACACGAGCTGTAAAGCACTAGCTGTGGCCCATAGCTAATTAGTTTGACTCTGACTCTGTGTGTGTGTGTGTGTGTGTGTGTGTGTGTGTGTGTGTGGTGTGTGATGTTGATGAGGAAGAAGATGATGATGTCGATGAGGAAGAAGGTGATGAGGAGGAGGAAGATGATGATGATGATGATGAGGAAGATGATGAGGAATTTAATTACATAAATGCAGATTTCCTGAGTTGCCAGATTCTGAGTGTGAACGCTGCGTCGTGCAGAATGGTCGCAGACACTATAACACTAACCTACATGTCCAAGTTCAACCTTTAGTATTTTATGGGTTGCCAAGAGTGCCTCGCCTAGCCAGGAAGTAGCCGGGACGGGAGAGTGTGTGTATGTGTGTGTGTGTGTTTGGGGGGTGGGGGGGATAGTGTGTGGGTGGATCTCGTTTGATTGGACCGAACGGCATTAAAAATGCAGTGTGTGCGTTGCGTCTAAAAGTAGAATCACAGCAAGGGTTCTACCTTCCACCCCGCAATGAATGTTTTATCACTTACTTCATCACCGTGACAACAGACCCCCTGACAGCCAATTAGAACGCCTCGTCTTGGCGACGCAGACCCCCTCACAGCTAATCAGAACGCCTCATCTCGGCAGTTATTAACGTTCAGAAGGCGAGCGGGGGTCCCTGACCATCGATGGAATACATTATTTAATTTGGTCGGAAATTAAACGGTCAAATCACTACAATCAGCTGTCATTTATGAGAGACGGACATCGTGATGTAATCATGTGATACCACAAGTCCTTTATTCCTCAGCCTCGTCGTAAAACATTCCATCTCTGAGGCACAAAGAATGCAATGAACTTTTTAAAGTGTGTTGTTGATTCACCATTATAATCCGTTTTTTGATCAATTGAATTGAATCTTGAATCTTTTCTAAATCTGCCCGATAACGACATCACAAGTGGGAGTGTCTAATCCCAGGTATACTGTATGATTGACAGACAGACAGAACAGACCCTTTCTGTCGTCATCTCCTCCGTGAAAAGGGTCTACAGGTTATAGAGTAGACTATAAGTGGTAGAGTGGAATAGAGTTTGATTCATGGAGTATAGAGTGCAGTATTATAGAACACCCTGGGCCTGGTAGTAAAATAAGGGCTCAGTGTGAGTGTTATTATGGATGCCAAGCAGGTAACCCGCTCGACCACGATTGGAAGCAGGACGGACTTACGGCCGACCCCTCCTCCCCGGGAACCGTGGGCGGAGCCTGTGCGTCCCTGTTCTGCACCACGCCTCTCTTGTTTTAAATCAGCGGCCAGTCAGAGGTTCATGTCCACGAGCACTTACATATCGCTCAGCCGGCCCGAGAACACACACACACGCGCGTGCCAAATGCCGGTCTGCCTGTGTAAGCACATCCACATCCCCAGTCATTTACATTAGAGCACAGATCACATGATCACATATAACGTATTTATACACACACACACACACACACACACACACACACAGACATACACACACACACAAACGCAGACACACACACACACACACACACACACGCACACACAGTGAAGATTGTGATCAATAATTGATCAAATATGAAGTCACGTTGGTTCCCCGCAGTGTAAATCAACTCTCTCGCTCGATCACCAGCATGACTCCACGCAGCCAGCCATTATGTATCACGATGAATGAAGCAAGTAACCCTGTCGCTCATCGGGTGAATTAATGTCTCCTCTCCTCTATGCTAACCTGAATTAAATGGCGGGTTTCGTAAGGGCATTCGTGTCGGCAAGATTGACGAGCCAGTGTTTGAGTGGAATTTGTGAGCCGTCCGTCCAAAAAGCGATGTGAGAATATCTGTTCCGCCCTGACTCTGCCTCTCTACCCCGTGATTGGTTCAGGGAATCCATCTTGCCCGTCAATCACAAGCGGGTAAAATGTAACACTTCTCATTGGTGGAGAAACGCAAGGAGGGACGGAGCGGGGAGGGAGGGGAGGTTTTTGGTTGTCGAGATGGAAGTTCTTGCTCTCTTTCACTCTCTCGCTTTATGACTTTCAAATCTTACCAACAGCACCTTGAACTATTTCCATAGTTATTTAAAGATTTAGCAGATGTTGTATCCAAAGGCAAGTCAAGTCAATGTTATTTGCATAGCCCTTAATCACAGTTACAGTCTCAAAGGGCTTTACAGGCCATATGATTGTGGGTCATGTGATTATGACCCCTGACAGCCCCCTTTCGTTTCAGGGAAAACCTTAATTGCGATACGCGTTAGGCTTAACGGAGACAGTTTCATTTTGTTTTCAATCACAGCATTGGCAAATCTGGGAGCTTGGAGTTTCTCAATTACAATGATCTCTGGGTATTATTTGTTTAATGGTTTAGCCCGCCAGTAGCTCAGGAGGTAAGAGCGGTTGTCTGGAAACCGGAAGGTTGCTGGCTCGATCCCCGGGCTCCGCCTCCTAGCTAAGTGTGGAGGTGTCCCTGAGCAAGACACCACCTAACCCTAACTGCTCCTGACGTGTTGGTTGTTACCTTGCATGGTTGACACCACCGCCGTCGGTGTATGAATGGGTGAATGTGAGGCAATACTGTAAAGCGCTTTGAATAAAAGCGCGATATAAATGCAATCCATTTACCGTTTACCATTCATACAGCATCTGTAATCTGATTGGGTGTTGGAGGGGAGGGGGGGCAGGACCAGCACCTGGTTCTGTTTGAGCGTGGACACCAGCTTCTGCAGGGAGATGTTCTCCTCCTCCAGCTCCGTGTAGTCCTGCAGGACGCGTGCCTCCCGGAACTTGGACTCCCGGATCTCCTCCCGCATGCGGCTCCTTTGCAGCTCCAGCATCTCGTTGCTCTGAGCAGGAGGAGGGGAGGAGGAGAGGGGGGCGTGATGGAGGAGGAGGAGGAGGAGGGGAGGGGGGGTGATGGAGGGAGGGAGGAGGAGGAGGAGCGGGGGGGGGGGTGATGGAGGAGGATGGTTGAGGAGAGGAGGAGGAGGGGGTGATGGGAGGAGGGATGGTTGAGGAGGAGGAGAGGAGGAGGAGGGGAGGAGGGTGGAAAGGGAGGGGTGGAGTGGTGGAAATGATGGAAGGAAGATGGTTGAGGAGGAGAAAGCAGGGAGGAGGAGAGAGGACGGGGGGGAGGATTTGAAAGGACAGGAGGTGATCGGAGATCGGATGATTGAGAAGAATGAAAGAAACGAAGGGGAGAAACAGGAGATTAAGTGGAAATCAGAGGCTATTGTAGAAGTATCGTGATGATGTCATTCTATTATCATAGTCTCCTCCTCCTCCTCCTCTTGCTCCTCCTGCTCCTCCCCTACCTCCCGGATCTCCTGCAGGAGCCCGCTGAGGTGCTGGCTGTCGGCCTGCGCTCCGTTGGCAGTTGGAGCGGCACAGCTTGAGCTCGGCCTGCAGCTCCAGCAGCCGGCGCCATGTAGTAGGCCTCCTTGGTGGCCGACTCCTGCAGCAGCGTGGCCTCGTTGCTCTCCCCATCCTCGGCCACCTTGCGCTGGGTGGAGTAGGCCTGGCCGAACGCCTGGCCCCCGGAGGAGAGAGAGAGAGAGAGAGAGAGAGAAGAGAGAGAGAGAGAGGGAGAGACGGGGAGGTTGAGTCAAAGTCAAGGTTTCTTATGGATGTCATTATGTGATCGTTCTGTGTAGGGATATGGGGTTGTGCTTTTGTACTGTGACAAGGCAAGGTGTAATTTGTGATGCAAAAAACTAAATATATATCTATCTAAAGTAGCAACGGTAAGTCTAGGCATTTATATTTTGTAACATTTGTATTTCATTTATAAAGCGCCTTTCGAAACCAAGGTTACAAGTTGCTGTACAATGCACACAACGAGAAAAAATAGACATGAGATAAAAGTAAAAACAGGAAAGATAACGATATAAAAACAACAAAAACTAATGAAAAACACATTTGACAGAAGTAAAATACAGACAATAAAAACGATAAAACTACACAGAAAGACAAGCCTACATTACAGAACATTTCTTCAACACCCTGCCTTTGTGCTGATATTGGAAGAGCCCTAAAAGGCCATATTTATGTGGCAGTTAGCCGTGAGCTATGCTACATGCTATTAATAAATCAACTACTACGACTATTTCTACGACTACTACTCCTAATACTACGACAACAACAAGGTTGCACTTTTAAAAACGGTCATGGTTGGCAAAAAAGCAGAAGTTATGTATGATCTGAGAGGGAAAACACAAATTAAACAAGCTGTAGTCTCTTCTTCTGTCCTCTGTGGTGCTGGTGCTGGTGATAGAGGTTGTGCTGGTGGTGGTGGTGCTGGTGGTGGTAGAGGTGGTGGTGGTGGTGGTAGAGGTGGTGGTGGTGGTGGTAGAGGTAGAGGTGGTGGTGGTGCTGGTGGTGGTAGAGGTGGAGTGGTAAGGGTGGAGGTGGTGTGGTAAAAGGTGGTGGTAAGGTGGTAGAGGTGGTCGGTGTGGTGGTAGAGTGTGGTGGTGAGGTGGTGCTGGTGGTGGTAAGAGGTGGTGGTGGTGGTCGGTGACGGTGGTGGTGGTGGTGGTAGAGGTGTGGTGGTGGTAGAGGTGGTGTGGGTGGTGGTGGTGTAGAGTGGTGGTGTGGTGGTGGTGGTGGGTGGTATAGGTGGTGGTGTGTGGTGGGTGGTGGGTTGGTGGTTGTGGTTCGCTGGTCCGGAGCCCCCCAGCCAGGATGTGATGAGTCTGCATGTCCACCCGGCCCAGTGGGACCGCTGCTCGGTAAGTATGCTTCACTATTACGGCACGGCCCTCTCTCTCTCTCATTCTCTCTCTCTTTCTCTATTTCCTCTTTCTCTCTCACATCAATCTTTATATTGTCTTAACCTTGTGGAATGTGTGGTATTCTCACGCGAGATGGAGAGAGGCAGGGGGGGGGGGGTGGTGGTGGTGGGACTTGGATGAGAGAGAGAGAGAGAGAGAGAGAGAGAGAGAGAGAGAGAGAGAGAGAGAGAGAGAGAGAGAGAGAGAGAGAGAGAGAGAGAGAGAGAGAGAGAGAGAGAGAGAGAGAGAGGTTCAGCCCACTTCCCCCCTGCCACCTCTACACAATCATGGTCCAGGCCTAAAACCACTGGAATAATAACACTGTAAATAATGGAAAACAAATCTTTCACCATTTTCATCCTGGAATATACAAGGTCTGAGATCGACTGCCTTTGGCATGAAGAGCAGAAACCCAGACTTCACCAAAGAAATTGCAAACACAGATATCATTGTCCTACAGGAGACATGGCACAGAGGAGATGGTCCCACCGGCTGCCCTGTGAACTACAGAGAACTCGTAGTACCATCCACCAAGCTAACAGGGATCAAACAGGGAAGAGACTCTGGAGGTATTCTAATATGGTACAAATCAGAACTAACCCACTCCATTAAGCTAATCAACAACAGGATCTTTTTACATCTGGCTGGAAATAAATAAGGAACTTAAGTCAACCGAGAAAAATATCCTCCTGTGTGCCACCTACATCCCCCCAATCGAATCCCTGTATTTTAAGGACCACATGTTCTCCACCCTAGAGGAAGAAGTTAACCATTTCCAGGCTCGCGGCCACGTTATCATCTGTGGAGACCTGGACAGAGCCAGGACAGGACGGAGAACCCGACACTCTCAGCACACAGGGAGACAAACCACCGACCAGGAGGTGGAAACATCCCCTCCCCAGTGTGCCCACCCAGACACAACTAGGACAAAGCTACAAACAAACATGGGACACAACTCCTGCAAACTCTGTCGTTCGTTGGGATTGTACCATAGTCAACGGGAGGCTTCGAGGAGACTCCTATGGTAAGTACGACCTACAGCTCACCTCTAGGCAACAGTACAGGAGATTACTTTATCACTGACATCAGCCCGAACTTTAAAAACTTTCAGTACAATGACGAAGATGTAAACAAGGCAGTAGAAAACCTCAACTATATATTTGACCTTTCAGCCTCCCCAGCAAACCTAAAACCCACAAATAGGAAGGCTAATAAAAATAGCAACATGTTAAAAACCAGCTACATGCTATTGAGGAATCCATAAAAACAAACAAGTTCTGGAAAACTGGAACACTCTAAACAAGCAAATCATGAGGATCTACCAATCCAAAATGGAGACGTGTGGGTCAACCACTTCTCCAAGCTCTTTGGGCCCAATTGAAAATAATACAAATAAGATAAACTACAAAGTTTAGAGTCAACATAAAGACCATCAAAACCCACTAGACTCACCAATCATACTTAATGAACTACAAGACAAAATAAAATCACTGGAAACCAAGAAGGCCTGTGGTGTCGACGGGATCCTAAATGAAATGATTAAATTCAAAGACCTCAAATTCCAATTGGCTAAATTAAAACTCTTTAATGTTGTCCTTAGCTCGGGGATCTTCCCCAATATTTGGAACCAAGGCCGATAAGACTTGGGGTCAACACATTTGACCCCAACAATTACAGTGGGATCTGTGTTTCACAGTAACCTTGGGAAAATCATCAACCACAGACCTCCTACATTTCGTCACTGCAAATAATTTCCTAAACAAATCCCAAATTGGCTTTCTACCGAATTATCGTACAACAGACCATATTTTCACCCTCAGCACCGTAATAGACAACCAAATAAACAAAAACAAAAGTACATTATTCTCTTGTTTTGTTGACTTCAGAAAGGTTTTTGACTCTATTTGGCACGACGGTCTGCTGTACAAACTATTGGAAAGTGGTGTTGGAGGAAAACCTATGACATCATAAAGTCAATGTACACCAACAACAAATGAGCTGTTAAGATTGGCAAACAACACACAGACTTCTTCCCCCAAAACCGGGGGGTTAGACAGGGATGCAGCCTGAGCCCAACCCTCTTCAACAGATAGATCAATTGAATGGCAAAATCTCTAGAACAATCTGAGGGCACTGGCATCTCCCTAGGAGACACCACAAGTCAAACACCTCCTGTTCACAGATGATCTGGTGCTGCTGTCTCCAACCAAAGAAGGACTACAACAGCACCTTGATCTACGACACAAATTCTCCCAGACCTGGGCCCTGACAGTAAACCTAACCAAGATAAAAATAATGCTTTTCCAAAAAAGACCCAGCCTCCAGCAACACAAATATAAATTATTTCTCGATACAACTCCCTTAGAGCGTACAAAGAATTATACCGACCTTGGCCTAAACATTAGGCAACACAGGTAACTTCAACAAAGCGGTAAACGACCTGAGAGAGCAAGGCAAGACTAGACATCCCAGTAAAAATATGTACCCACTGCATGCCAACATGAGGTGGAAACTACTACTAATACTTTTTATTTACCACTCGCTTTGGCAATGTAAATGTACGTTTCCCATGCCAATAAAGCTCTTTAAATTGAAAATGTAATTAGATGAGAGAGAGGAGAGAGAGAGAGAGAGAGAAAGACTGTCTTCTGGTACAGGGATATTGGTCTCCGTTACGTATGTTTCAGAGAATATTGCTTTGTCAAACAAAACTCATTGACTTCATAACTGGCGCACAAGGTAATGAAGTTGAGAAAAAAACGGAAATGCAATTTATGAGCTGAACTTCAGCAGACATCCTGACGCCATCTTGCCGTAAGATGCCTGACACATTTTAATGACGACAGTGCATTATCACACGGATAGCTCGTCAAGGCCCTAGACTCTGTTGTACACACACACACACACACACACCAACAAGCACACACACGAGCACACACACGAGCCCACAAGCCCACAAAGTGTGACAACATAACCACATCTCAGCACCAAGGACAGGGGATGTCTGAGCCAGACACGTTACGCTCGCTGGGCGGTCCGCAGACTCTGGTCTATTTTGAGTAAAGCTGGGACAAAGCATCTCTCTCTCTGGATTATTCGTAATGTCTGGCCCCCCTGAAAGAACAGCCGTCTTGCTCCATAAATGGGACGTGTCCTGGTCATCTCTACACATTTAGCACCTGTTTTTTTAGGTCAACATATATAATCATACTAATAATATATATGTAAACAGAATCACAACCACTCCGCTGAAACACATACAAACAGCGAGCCATTCCTTAGCGGTGATGTAATTCTCTCTCACTCTCTCTCTCTCAATCACTCTCTCTCTCTCTTTCTGTGCTTTTTTTGTTGTTGCCTGATGTCCCCCCGGGGTTATTAGACGGCCCAGGGCGGGCATACTAATGGGTCCTTTCCTGGAGAAGAGTTCCCAGGAGAGTTTCCCACTCGACTGGGAGAAAAAGTTCCATCACGTAATTTGGTCTTGGTTGACGCTGTGGACGTCCGCCTACAGACGCACACGCAGACAACACATTGCAAACACACACACACACACACATGAACATGCACATGCACACCACACACCACACACACCAGTTATTAGCT
>PIJE02001484.1:82595-128168 GCA_002895965.2 Coryphaenoides rupestris
AGAGAAGAAAGGTTAGCGTCCTCTCTTAGCTAAAGGTTAGCGTCCTCTCTGGCTTCTCTCTCTGTCCTACAGGCCTGTATCCTAGACAACCAAGACAGACAACAGACCATACTAACAAGTATTATTACTACTACATACTACATTGATCCAAACCTCACTTGTACGACTCGTCACTTTGGATAAAAGAGTCGACAAAATCTAAAATGTACCTCTTAATAACAATCATCAAAATGTTTATATGGTCACTCTTTAGTTTAGGGAACACAACAATTTCCTTATGAACTATCAATGAGCAGTAAGTAGGTTAGGTTATTGAGGGAAAACTCTTAGTTAACGGCCGAGTAGTTGTAGACTGTGGTCATGCAGAATTAGGCAGTTATAAGGGCTTTACAATAACAATATGCTAATGAGGAACTAGTTAATGGTAAATGGATTGCATTTATATCGTGCTTTTATCCAAAGCGCTTTACATTATTGCCTCACATTCACCGACGGCGGTGCCAACCATGCAAGGTAACAACCAACACGTCAGGAGCAGTTGGGGTTAGGTGGTGTCTTGCTCAGGGACACCTCGACACTTAGCGAGGAGGCGGAGCCCAGGTGATCGAACCAGCAACCTTCCTGTTGCCAGACAACCGCTCTTATACCTCCTGAGCTACTGCCGCCCTCCCTAAACTCCAGAGATCTAATGTGGGCGTCCTGTCATAATGCAGCCTAGAGAATGGTGAAGTCACATGATTGGTGAAGTCACATGATTGACGAAGGGAGGGCTGTAACCGGACACTGGAACGGCTCTCTCTCTCTCTCTCTCCCTCTGGAGAATCCTCTGGTAGAGCAGAGTGTTGTCATCGTAAACACCATGATTTAGCTTATTGTCTCTCCCCAGGCTTGGGTATGTACAGTAAGGTAACATCTTCTCATTGTAGATATGGTTTTAGCTGACAGAAAGAGCGCCAAGAGAACCATTATCTTTTTTTGTGTTTTGTGTTTTACTTTCATCTGCAGTACTGTAAAACCAGCATACCACTGGGTCTTGGCTCAGAATGACTTGATCTGATGTTATGGAAATCTCCCAGCTCCATGTTTGAAGAGGGGGAGGGCGTGTCCCAGTGTGTGTGCCCCACTGCACTCTGGGGGAAATTAAGTGTTGATTGTCATAATTAAGACAGCTTTCTCCCTCTCTCTCTTCCTCTCTCTCTCTCTCTGCCTCCCCCTTGCTCTCTCTCTCTCCTTCTGTCTCTCTCTCTCTCTCTCTCCTCCTTTCTGTCTCCCTCTCTCCCTCCCTTGCTCTCTCTCTCCTTTTGTCTCTGTCTTTGCTGTCTCCCTCTCCCTCTCTCTTTCTCTTATATTGACTCAGAGCTTCTTAAAAGTTTGCTGCTAGTGCATTCTTCTAAATCCAGGGATTATGGATGGAGAGAGAGAGGATGAGAGGAGAGCGGATGATATATATATACACTGTATATACATATTACACTATATATAATGTAAACCACTCTCCACTCTCTCTATAGAGACGGGAGACGGAGGGAGACGGAGAGCGAGAGAGAGAGAGAAGAGAGAGAGAGAGAGACCGAAGGCGTGGGATGATAGTGAGGGGGAGAAGAGAGGGAGATAGAGAGAGAGCATGGGAGAGAGGGAAGGAACAGAGAGAGAGAGAGAGAGAGAGAGAGAGAGAGAGAGAGAGAGAGAGAGAGAGAGAGAGAGAGAGAGAGAGAGAGAGAGAGAGAGAGAGAGAGAGAGAGAGAGAGAGAGAGAGAGAGAGAGAGAGAGAGAAGGTGGGCAAGCGTGATGGTGGAGGAGGAGGCGGCGGGGGCGGCGGGGGGCTGTAATCCCATTTAAAAGCTCTTTATAGCGATCCCTCTGCACCCAACCGCTGTTCTGTTTCTATTTCCTCCAATCTCCTCATTCATTCCATCCCTCCATCCCTCCGCACCTCCATCTCTCCATCGCTCCACCACCCCCATCATCTCTCCATCGCTCCACCTCTCCATCCCTAGATACACGTTAGTGCTTTCATTCCCTCCCAGACACCAGGCGGGGACATTGCAGCAGCAGCCGCAGAAGCCATAACATCGACCCCTCATTTAGAGCTCTGCAGTTTATTATATTTATTGTACATGATCTGAAAGGCATCCAACTACATTCACATTTAGAAATATAAAAAGAGCATGGTATTGGGTTCGATCCCCGGTGTTCTCTTGTTACCCCCTTTTCATGCCCGTCTGACACCCATTGCACTCCAAACCGTCCCTGGATGGAAGGAGGGATCCCCCACTCTGAGTTCCTTCTCCAGATTCCTTCCTTGTTCATTAAGGGAGTCGTTTCTTGCCCTTAGTGGCGCTAGGGCTAGGGGGGTGTCAACAATAATCACATGACCCACAATCATATGGCCTGTAAAGCCCTTTGAGACTGTAACTGTGATTAAGGGCTATGCAAATAAAATTGACATTATTTGCATAGCCCTTAATCACAGTTACAGTCTCAAAGGGCTTTACAGGCCATATGATTATGGGTCATGTGATTATTGTTGACACCCCCCTAGCCCTAGCACCACTAAGGGCAAGAAACGACTCCCTTAATTAACAAGGAAGGAATCTGGAGAAGGAACTCAGAGTGGGGGATCCCTCCTTCCATCCAGGGACGGTTTGGAGTGCAATGGGTGTCAGACGGGCATGACCACCACCACCTCTACCACCACCACCACCACCTCTACCACCACCACCACCACCACCACCACCACCACCACCACCACCACCACCACCACCACCTCACCACCACCACCACCACCACCTCTACCACCACCACCACCACCTCTACCACCACCAGCACCACCAGCACCACCACCACCTCTACCACCACCACCACCACCTCTACCACCACCAGCACCACCAGACCACCTCCACCTCTACCACCACCACCTCTACCACCACCACCACCTCTACCACCACCACGCACCACCACCACCAAGCACCACCTCCACCTCTAACCACCACCAAGCACCACCACCACCAGCCACAACCTCTACCACCAGCACATGCCACCACAGGGAGACAGAAGAAGAGACTAACAGGCTTGTTTAATTTTGTGTTTTTCCCTCTCAGATCATACATAACTTCTGCTTTTTTGCCAACCATGACCGTTTTTAAAAGTGCAACCTTGTTGTTGTCGTAGTATTAGGAGTAGTAGTCGTAGAAATAGTCGTAGTAGTTGATTTATTAATAGCATGTAGCATAAGCTCACGGCTAACTGCCACATAAATATGGCCTTTTAGGGGCTCTTCCAATATCAGCACAAAGGCAGGGTGTTGAAGAAATGTTCTGTAATGTAGGCTTGTCTTTCTGTGTAGTTTTATCGTTTTTATTGTCTGTATTTTACTTCTGTCAAATGTGTTTTTCATTAGTTTTTGTTGTTTTTATATCGTTATCTTTCCTGTTTTTAACTTTTATCTCATGTCTATTTTTTCTCGTTGTGTGCATTGTACAGCAACTTGTAACCTTGGTTTCGAAAGGCGCTTTATAAATGAAATACAAATGTTACAAAATATAAATGCCTAGACTTACCGTTGCTACTTTAGATAGATATATATTTAGTTTTTTGCATCACAAATTACACCTTGCCTTGTCACAGTACAAAAGCACAACCCCATATCCCTACACAGAACGATCACATAATGACATCCATAAGAAACCTTGACTTTGACTCAACCTCCCCGTCTCTCCCTCTCTCTCTCTCTCTCTCTCTCTCTCTCTCTCTCTCTCTCTCTCTCCTCCGGGGGCCAGGCGTTCGGCCAGGCCTACTCCACCCAGCGCAAGGTGGCCGAGGATGGGGAGAGCAACGAGGCCACGCTGCTGCAGGAGTCGGCCACCAAGGAGGCCTACTACATGGGCCGGCTGCTGGAGCTGCAGGCCGAGCTCAAGCTGTGCCGCTCCAACGCCAACGGAGCGCAGGCCGACAGCCAGCACCTCAGCGGGCTCCTGCAGGAGATCCGGGAGGTAGGGGAGGAGCAGGAGGAGCAAGAGGAGGAGGAGGAGGAGACTATGATAATAGAATGACATCATCACGATACTTCTACAATAGCCTCTGATTTCCACTTAATCTCCTGTTTCTCCCCTTCGTTTCTTTCATTCTTCTCATCATCCGATCTCCGATCACCTCCTGTCCTTTCAAATCCTCCCCCCCTCCTCTCTCCTCCTCCCCCTGCTTCTCCTCCTCAACCATCTTCCTTCATCATTTCCACCCCCCACTCCCTCCCTTTCACCCCTCCTCCTCCTCCTCCTCCTCCTCCTCTCCTCTCCTCACACCATCCTCCCTCCATCACCCCCCTCCTCCTCCTCTCCTCAACCATCCTCCTCCATCACCCCCCCCCCTCTCCTCCTCCTCCTCCTCCTCATCACCCCCCCCTCTCCTCCCTCCTCCTCCTCCTCACACCCCCCCCCTCTCCTCTCCTCCTCCTCCGCTCAGAGCAACGAGATGCTGGAGCTGCAGAGGAGCCGCATGCGGGAGGAGATCCGGGAGTCCAAGTTCCGAGAGGCACCGTCCTGCAGGACTACACGGAGCTGGAGGAGGAGAACATCTCCCTGCAGAAAGCTGGTGGTCCACGCTCAAACAGAAACCAGGTTGCTGGTCCTGCCCCCCTCCCCTCCAACACCCAATCAGATTACAGATGCTGTATGAATGGTAAACGGTAAATGGATTGCATTTATATCGCGCTTTTATTCAAAGCGCTTTACAGTAATGCCTCACATTCACCATTCATACACCGACGGCGGTGTGCCAAACCATGCAACCCAGGTAACAACCCAACACGTCCAGGAGCAGTTATGGGTTAGGTGGTGGTCTTGCTCAGGGACACCTCCACACTTTAGCTAGGCAGGCCCGAGCCCGGGCCGATCGAGCCAGCAACCTTCCGGTTTCCAGACAACCGCTCTTACCTCCTGAGCTACTGGCGGGCTAAACCATTAAACAAATAATACCCAGAGATCATTGCTAATTGAGAAACTCACAAGCCTCCCCAGATTTGCCCAAGCGCTGCTGATTGAAAACCAAAATGAAACTGTCCTCCGTTAAGCCTAACGCGTACGGCCATGTGCCGGGACAGACGCCAAATCGTGTTTTTTTTGTCATTTTCCACTACAGCCCCGCTACTTTTCGCGCGCTGGTTTGCGTTGCTACGTTATTAACGTTAAAACTATTTTTCCAGTTCTTGTGTAGTCGCCGCCCTGGCCTCGCGACTGCTGTCCTCAAAGTACCCTGAATACCCCCGTTGCCCACTCTGCCCACGGGGGACTGAAATAACTCAGCCATAAATATGGCAGATTTACTATCGAGTTGACAGCGGTTTACTGCGAATGCGAATGCAGAGGACGGTCATTTGGAGGCAGGGAGGGGTTAGCTTCTCGCTGCTAAACGCTACCACGCGCCCGAGTGGATTCCATTGAAAGTCAGGGAATGGACATGTTTCTTTGTATTTATTACAATTTTATTACACTTGTATCTCTATATTAATGCCATTTATTTTATTTGTGCTATCTCCCCCTTTCCCGAGACCATTGGGTGGCAGACAGTAGCTCAGGAGTGAAGAGCGGTGGTCTGGAAACCCGGAAGGTTGCCGGTTCGATCTCCGGGCTAGCTAAGTGTTGCGGTGTCCCCTGAGCAAGACAACAAACCCCTGACTGCGACTGACCCATTTATTGTCTGTATTCCTGTCTCTCTTCTATCCATCTTTCTCCTCCCTCTCTCCTCCCCATCCTCCCTCTCTCCTCTCCCCCCACCCCCCCCCGCCCCCCAGGTGGAGTACGAGGGCCTGAAGCACGAGATCAAGGTGCTGGCGGAGGAGACGGAGCTCCTGAACAGCCAGCTGGACGAGGCGGTGCGGCTGAAGGACATCTCCCAGGCCCAGCTGGAGGAGGCCCTCGACTCCCTCAAGCACGAGCGCGAGCAGAAGTGGCACCTGCGCAACGAGCTGGTGCACCACCTGAGCATGTGCGACGTGGCGTACACGGGCAGCGCGCACCTGGCCTTCACCTCGGCGCCGCCCAGCGGCACGGCCACGCCCACCGCGCTCCTGTCGCCCACCGTCGAGGACGCCGCCTCCAGGTTTGGCCCCTCCCCCCCTCCTAGCTCCGTGCGTGAAGCGTGCGTTGAGGCTTGAGATGGAACGGGTTCTGTCTGTCGATGTAGTTTTAAATCGGGGTTCAAAACGATTCAATACATATTTGCTTTGGCATATTTTTTAATTGGCTGCCATTTTACATTTGTCAATTATTGTTTTGCTGAAGTAGTAGTAGTAATAGTCCATATATATACATATATACTTTTAAATCAGGGGTCAAAACGTTTTCGTGCTGTTTTCCAGCAATGGTTCGACACAATTTTTTATTTAAATGTGGGTCTACACTCGTATATTAATTTACATTATTTTTACTGTACTTTTATTTCACATTTCTTTTTTATATTATTGTATTTCATTGGTTCTCCGTCAAATTCTCTGTTAAATGTATTTCAAATGTGTTAACCTTTGTGTTTAAGGGGTGATATACAGTGTATATATATATATATATGTATATACAAACTTGCTTACTTGCTTACTTCTTAATATTGTTTTCTATGCTCGCAGGTGCAATGGGCATCTTCAGGGCGGGATGGGGGCGGGGCCAAACACCGGCTCTACACACCGGGCCAATGGCGATTGCCGGGGGGCCGGGCGGAAGGCGGAGGGGGCAGGGCCTGACCTCTTCAGCGAGATCAACATGCCGGAGATGCAGAAACTCAAACAGCAGCTGCTACAGGTGGGTCCCTGTGCTCTCAACCAATCAGAGAGCTCTGCCATTCTGTGTAGTACATCGATGTCGATAAAGTTTGGGGATTTTGGGGATTTTGACTTCCAGTGGAATGACTGAGCTGAACAAATCACATATATATATATATATATATATATATATATATATATATATAATAGTAAATTGAAATTGTTCAAAAAGTTTCACATTTGGAGAGGATAACATAACGTTCAACACACAATAATGGTTCCTTCTTTCGACCGAGCATTTAAAACTTTGTTTAAAAAACCAAAAAACAATCCAACAAATAGTCATAGAGCATACACATCGGTGTTAGAATGACACAGATGCAAATAAATATCAGCCTCTCTCGCTCTCTCTCTCTCTCTCTCTCTCTTCTCTCTCTCTCTCATTCTTCATCTCCATTCATCTCTGTCTTTTAATCCCTCTCTCTCTCTGTCTTTCCATTTAGTTTCTTAATGTCTTTCCCCGCTCTGCTTATCTCCATCTCAATTTCACCACATGATGAGAAACTTATCAGTTCCTACACATCATCACAAAGCAGTGTGTGTGCGTGTGCATGTGTGCGTGTGTGTGTGTGCGTGTGCGTGTGTGTGAGAGAGACATCTAGACGCTGCAGTGTGCCCACAAGATGTCATCCCATTCTCTCTTTCTCTCTCTCTCTCTCTCCTCTCTCTCTCTCTCGCTTATTTATATCCCGACTGACACAATACACTATCGACCATTTGCCGCCCGGCTGCTTTTCAGCGGGATACTGTTGTTTCAGTTCGGCCATCTTGAAGATGTTAATGGCGCTTCCCTTTTGTACTTCTCAAGAGTTAGCTTTCACTTAATGGGATACCCCAACAGCTATTATATGTATTAAACATATCGAATTTAACACAGTTAAAATATTTTCGTTTCACAGCTTTCGACAGAACCCAAGCGCAGGATGCATTGTCATGTGACTGAAATTCTCATTGTGAGATAGTGACATCACAAGTGGGAGTGTCCCCCCAGATGTACGACGACTAGATCACTTTTACGAGGTTATCTATCCATCATACATCTTGGGTGGACCCCCCACTTGTGACTCACGACATAAAATTGTCACATTTGAAACAGCCTGCAATGGCTAATCACACTCACACCTGGTGGTAAAATAGATTTGATCCCCATTTTTCTGAATTGCTTAATGCTTCGGTTATGGATACTACTGTTCTCTGGTGACAAATACATTACCAACATGTGGTCATTAATTATGTGCAACTTGTAATGACAATTATAAACCAAATGTTCCAATCCAGCATTTTTCACAGCAAAAGTCTCCAAGTGCCAATCAACGTGATAGAATCAAATAACAGAGAAATATTAATACACACTAACAGATAGAAACACAGTAAGGCTAACACATCAACAAAGCAATAAGATAGAACCCATGTCCCAGCCTCGGGTTTTAAGTAAAAGTGGAACGAAGTGAGGTCGAGTGAGACTTTACCTCGAATAGGAAACCAAGATGTGTGGAGTCATCCCGCCGCTCCCCTGTGTGTGTCCCTCTGCCGCCCCCCTCAGGTGGAACGAGACAACGCGTCTCTGCTCACCGGCCTGCAGGAGTCCGAGGCCCAGCTGCAGCACACGCAGGGCGCCCTGGACGAGCAGCACGAGAGGGCCCTCCGCCTCAGCCAGAAGGTCGCCGTGCTGCGCCGCCTGCGCCGCCGGGCCCGCCTCGCCCGCGGGGCCTCCGGCGACTCGGACTCCCAGCCCCGCGGGGGAGAGAACGAGGAGGGGGGGGGGGAGGAGGAGGAGGAGGACAGGGAGGCGATGGACGACGACAACGAGGGAGACGAATGCGGCCGGGACGGGGAGAGGAGGGGCAGCCGGGGTCACGTGTTCGCCTACCAGACGCCGGGCCTGGAGATCCTGCAGTGCAAGTATCGGGTGGCGGTGACGGAGGTGGTGGAGCTGAAGGCGGAGCTGCAGATGATGAGAGAGCGGTCGGCGGTGGAGGAGAAGGCGAGGGAGGTGCCCCAGCTGCGGGAGCTGGAGGAGCAGGTGGCCCGTCTGGAGAAGAACTGCCGGGAGGGCCGAGACAAGGTGATCCGTCAACCCCCCGTCCGGAATCGATAGTTATGATTATTGATCACGCGCATCTGAGTTTCATAGTCCGCCATGAATACGTACGATATGACTTTTATGTCTTTGATTGGCTTTTATTGGTTTCCATACATGAAAATAGCTGACCTATTCCACTGTTACTCTATGGTCCTCTCCTCCCCTCATATCTTTTCCCCCACTCCCCTTATCTCCCCCCCTCCTCTCCTCTCCTCTCCTCCCCGCTCATATCTTTCTTCCCCACCATCATTCCCTCCCCCTCCCATTATCTTCTCCCTCTTCCCCACTCTGGCATCCCCCTCCTCTCCCTATCCCTCTGCTCCTCCCCTCATATCTTCTCCCCTTCTCCTCCCATCCTCTCCCCCGACTCCCCTCGCCTCCCACCCTCCTCTCCTGCTCCTCACATCAATCATCTCCCTCTCCTCCCCCTTCCTCCTCTCTCCCCCCCCCCCCCCAGGTGTCAGGCGCGGAGGCGGAGCTGAAGGAGGCGAAGGGCCAGGCGGTGGAGGTGCAGGGGACGCTGAGCGCGGCGCAGGACGAGCTGGTGACGCTGAGCGAGGAGCTGGCACAGCTCTACCACCACGTCTGCCTGTGCAACAACGAGACACCCAACCGCGTCATGCTGGACTACTACAGGTAGGGGGCGCCCACGATTCAAGAGTTCTTCATTGCTTCATGTGTAACAAGTACAATGGAATGCTTACTCTGCAGTATTCTTCTACACATACATTCGAGAACAACTCTAAACAATTAGTAATGGTACCTAGTAAGTACATTAAAAAGTATACATAAATACTAAAACAACTCTCGAACAATTAGTACTATAGTACCTAAGAAGTAAAATATAAGTAAAAGTAAAAAGTGACAAGTAAATCAGTAATACTCTTGCTGTTGCATTTGTCCAAAGAGAGTGAAACAACACTATATCGCATAGCAATTGCTCATGGTTGCTAGGTTGACCCCTTGATGGTAAACAGCACGATAGCTAGGCTAAGATGCTAGGATAAGATGATGATAGCTAGGTTAAGAACAGCACGATAGCTATGCTAGGCCAATGTGTCCGTGTACGCAGATGATTCCACACTGTACATGTCAGCCAATTCTGTCCTCTACTGTACCCTACACTACCCTACTATGTCCATTATCTTGTAATCCTGAGAGATACAGCCATCATCTTGCCCACCAGTACCTGCCTCTGTGTACGTTTAGACACAACATATCTTTCCACTGATTGTTCAACGACCTTCTCCCAGGCAAGGCCGGGGGATGAGGGTGCTGACCGCCGGCCTCAAGGCCCTGTCGTCGGACGAGAGCCGCGTGCTGCTCACGCCACGCCTGGCCCGCCGCCTGGCCGCCGTCGCCACGACGGCGGCCGGCAGCTCCGGGGAGTCGCGGAGCCCCTCCCAGTCCCCGTCCAAAGAGCCGCTGGGTGGGGGCGGAGGAGGGGGAGGGGGAGGAGGGGAGGGCGGGCGAAAGGACGCGGCGGCCACCCCCCAGCCTCCGGCCCCCTCCCAGCGGAGCCCGGGGCCGCACACCCCGCCCTCCCGCTCGCCCAGCATCAGTGCCTCTTCGTCATCGTCCTCCTCCTCGTCCCCCGCCCTGGAGCCTGCCGGCGAGCTCCGGCGGGAGCCCCTGAACATCCACAACCTCAACGCCATCATCAGAGACCAGGTACGCCCCCCCTCAGGTACCGAGGAGTAGTAACAAGCAGCCGGACACAGCGGGAGCAGAAGACTTTTAAAGGGCCTCTGTTGTACCACCAGGTGTGATGTTGATTTGCTTACTACAAGCCGTACAAAAATCTTCCTCTCGCGTTACATCAAAAGTGGTGTGTCCAGCCAGACGTGTGATGGACAGATCATCCAACCAGTTGGTACAGTCCACTGGGTAGGCTTAAAGGGGACATATTTATGCCACCAGGTGTATGTGTGTGATGTCTAGTGACATCACAAGTGGGAATGTCCACCTAGAGGTATGCCGACGAGGTCAGTTTACCTGTCGGTACAGTCCACTGGGTAGGCTGGTAGATGATCCAGTAATCCTACATCTAGGTGGACATTCCCACTTGTGATGTCACTAGACGGTAGTCACATGCCAATTGTGAAAGGGCTTGCAATAGCTAATCACTCTCTCTCTCTCTCTCTCTCTCTCTCTCTCTCCTCTCTCTCTCTCTCTCTCTCTCTCTCTCTCTCTCTCTCTCTCCTCTCTCTCTCTCTCTCTCTCTCTCTCTCTCTCTCTCTCTCATCTCTCTCTCTCTCTCTCTCTCATCTCTCTCTCTCTCTCTGTGTGGGCCCAGGTGAAGCACCTCCAGCGTGCGGTGGACTGCTCCCTGCTGCTGTCCCGGCAGCGCGCGGCGGCCCGGGAGCTGGCGCCGATGCTGGACAAGGACAAGGGAGAGCTGCATGGAGGAGATCCTGAAGCTCAAGTCCTGCTGAGCACCCAAGCGGGAGCAGATCGCCACGCTCCGGCTGGTCCTCAAGGCCAACAAGCAGGTGAGGAGGAGGAGTAAGTCCTTCCGATAAGACTTTAACGTCAAAGGGGTACTTTGAGTACCACTGCTCTGTTCTTTGTCTCGTCCCAGACAGCGGAAGTGGCCCTGGCCAACCTGAAGGGCAGGTACGAGGCGGAGAAGTCCATGGTGACCAACACCATGAACAAGCTGAGGAACGAGCTCAAAGCCCTGAAGGAGGACGCCGCCACCTTCTCCTCCCTCAGGGCCATGTTCGCCACCAGGTCAGAGAGCCACAGGACCCTAGCTAGTCAGTACAACCCCATACAAGATAGAACCACAGTACTGTCCTATCCAGCACAACCACATACCAACAAATGTAAAGAATGTAGTAACTCTTGGCATTTAACAGGAGGTGTGGGCAGTTAAAAGCCCCGTGTCATCCCAAATTCAAGGGCAATTCTATTTTATTAGGGGCAAAATACCCCAAGCCCCATTGATTTCTGACCCTGCCCACTAGGGTAGGTGCATCCCCAGTTGGGAATCGCTGACCTAACAGATAGAACTGAAGCCAAGTAAAAATCCCGCCATAGAACAAAGATAGATAGAACCAATGCCAGAGAAAGAAGGTAAGATTGTTGGTTGGTTGGTGGCCAATCTCCATGGATATTAAAAAAACATGTAGGCCAGGGCTAGGCAGCTACACCCTGACCAAAACAATCCTAGCAATGTCCAAGATCAATCCTGCGCCTAACCTTGATCTCTTCCATAATCTATCTAACATGATACCTAAACTTGAAGCTAGCGGTTGGATTTATTATAGTTTTGATTACTTTGTACCGTCCTTGCATTTCTCTCTATCTTACAGACTCTCGTACCTCCCATCTGCTTCCTTCGGTGGAACTACCTTGGACCTCTAGTGTGACGAGTACGTGACCCAGCTGGACGAGATGCAGAGGCAGCTGGTGGCCGCAGAGGACGAGAAGAAGACACTCAATTCCCTCTTGCGGATGGCCATCCAGCAAAAGCTGGCCCTGACCCAGCGGCTGGAGGACCTGGCCCTTCGACCAGGAGCAGACTCACCGCACCCGCGGGGCCAAGCCCGGCCGCGGCCGGACCGGCACCCCCAAAGTAAGTCCCCCCGTCCTCAGCTTCGGCCTCCGCCCAAGCCCGGGGGCTCCACGTCGTTGGCCTTGGTCCCCAGTAGCCTCCCCCCTCCACCCTAAACCAGCCCGACCTCGGCGGGGTTTGACAAGGCCCACATCCTGACCCGTAGTCCCTCGTTTGTGGGTGCGGCCGCCACGGCCTTGGCCTCGGTGCTCGCCTCCCCAACCTCACCCAGTGCCTCGTCCAAGCCCTCCTCGCCCCTGCAGCCGGGCCCCCGGTCCCTGGGGAGCCCGCCATCCCTGGAGACGCCCACCTTGCCCGTCAGGCTGGATGCCCGCGTGGCACCCCCGCTGAGGCTGCCTCCCTCCCAGTGGACCCATGGGCATGCGGCGTTGGTGGGTCGATCTCCCAGATGTTTCAGCCTCAAGCGTCTCCCCCACCGCCCCGGCCCGCAGTCTCTTTTCCGATGTCCTATCGCAGGTCTCCGGTTCCTCGCCCTCCCCCGCCACCTCCTCCATCACTAGGGCTCCCAGCCAGGCTCGGGCCCAACTCCACGTACCGCAAACCCGCTACTGTCCGGCCGGCGTTCCGCGTGGAACTCTGCGCCTCGGTCGCGGCCGCTGTCCACCCTGACGCGGCCCTCGGCCCGCTACACGCCGTCGTTCTCCACCCCCTTACTCCTCCTTCCACTCCCCGGCCTCGTCCTAACAGTTACTCCTCCCCGTACGGTGGCAGCCCATCCTACTCTTCATCGAGCATGCACAGGTCCTCTCCTTCCTCCTACAACACACTCTCTAGCTACAGCCCACTCTAAACCCAAGGTACTACAGCCCCATCAGCACCGGTACTGATGCCCACAACACATTACTTTAACTCTTGAACTCCCCCCCCGCCCCCGCCGCCCAACCATAAACTTTGACTACAATTTCTCATTATAACACTGACTCAAAGTGGACACTACAACTCCCATCATACTTCTTTTTCTGTCACTGGGCAGATGGAGAAAATGGGGCTCACAGAGAGGACGAGAGAATGGTTTCCTTTTCCCTGTTTCCTGTGCCTATGCCTTGACCAATGGGTTTTGAATGTTCAGTGACTTTGCTCAGGGATTTGACAAGAGGAGCACAAGTGGCCCCGCCTTCTTTCCATTTGGAGACTGTTGATTAGTCTACAGGATGGTCATGGAGACTTTTTAAAACGGTGTTTTTTTTATGTATTCAGAGCTCGTAGTTTTGCCTTTCGGGCTCAACATCACATCTGCATGACATGAGTGATCCCTACCACACAACATTCACAACCGGTTGTCAACCAACAGTTGTTGTATTTAAACTCACTTCACAACACATTTACATGTTACTCAATTCCATCTGTAGTATAATATTCACTCTCTGTTGAATGCTGAACACGTACTCATACGAACACATGACAGTTAACAATAACCATTCGGCGAGTGTTTACTTTTGAATGAAGGTCATCTTTGTTTTTCCTTGGACGAAGCCAGAGCTTGCTGGTGATGTCACTGCGCAGAACGAGGAACACATGGGGAACTTGTCAGGCAGGGGGGTCAAGGCCAGAAAGGATGCAGGGCCAAGGTCGGTGCGGTTCGAAAGCCCCATTTGTCTGCGGTCTATCTTAATAGGGATGCCTTGAGCAAAAAAAAAAAAGCCCCTACCCCTACCTGGCCATGTTCTGAAATCACTGTATGTTGACTTTGGAAAAAAGCCACCGAAATAAATAGTCAAATTATTGGACCGAGGGGACAAGTCCTCATCCCGGCAACTATTCAAAGGCGATAGCAAAAGCGGCAAAAAAGACCCACCATTGCTGAAAAGACTCACTATTCTAATAGCCGATTGGCTCAAAGTGATGTCACTCACAAAAGATTTGTGAAGTGACATCACTCATTTAAAGGGCAACGCAGCATCCTAGTTTTCACATGAAAGGTACTGTACCTTTAAACTGTCAGTCAAGCCAAGGTTTTAATACAGCCTCTCGCCAAACGGGTGGCAACTGTACAGACTTTTCCCGTGCGTATTTGCCATGTTTGTTTTCGCATTCCCCCACATTGGAGCACACCAAGGCCCACTCTCACGGCCAGCAGTCCCACTGACCTAAAGTCTGATTTGTGAGACTATCGCCCAAAACCCTAACCCCCAACTCTTGAACATTATAACTAAACGTCACCATCTCTAGCCCAAAACATCAAGATCAGCCCTCTCCAATCTCACTCTTGAACCTGTAATCTCGGTTCATAATACCCAAATGCAACTACCCCCTTAATCTAAGATCACCATTTCTCTCATGCATTGTGGGAAAAGATCGCTGGAAAAGTCGTTATAGTTTCTGCTCAAAAGCCATATACAGTACGTAGCTATGCATGTTTATATTGGGGAGGATGATTTTACAGCTGTAGTACTTGTACTTACTCTGTCTTACTACTGGCTGAATGGAGAATGACATTCACCCATTCATTCATGTTTTGCTGAACACCATTACCGGGCCCACGGAAGCAAAAAAAAATGGATGTGTTGCAAGTATGACAGCCTCAAAATGAAAGTCGGCAATTGACCAGGGAACTAGTAACCCTCGGGTTTACTGGTTCAACATTTAATTGTTTAAACGCCATCATATCACCGCCTCTTTCACTGTTCACGGCATCGGTGTTTCTTTCTATGACTCAATCAATTAATACCGCGGCTAATCGGTGATCGGCTGGTTAGGTCTCACGGCTCACCCTCGCTGTCTCTCATTGCATCAAGTGTTTTAATCGTTAACGTTAACGCCATTAAACCATCAGCTCTGGCTACAGTGTTTTTTAGTGTGTCACTACAGGAGGGTTTGTGTCCAGCAATGTATGTAGCACATCAGCACATATATTAATTACAATACTATTATTAAACCAAAGACAAGCATATGCATTGAAAAGAGTAGCATTCTCTTTACGCATCGAGTAACCCATCATTTACATAGATAAGCCCTCCGGTTTGTTTTACCCAAATACCAAATGCACCGCGTGAACATATCAGACTTCTCCCTCTCGTTCCCAACGGACACATTCACATTCACACAGCACATGAAGCCCCGGCTTACAATTGATCGCGGCCCTTGAGCCTTGGACTCTGATGCCCCCCCATCGCTCCAGAGAAATATAAAAGTTCCCGTCGTCTCGACAGCTTGCTCACGACATCGCAAACAAACTCAGGGAAAGTGGCCCACGAACATCTCATCCACATCTACGTGCTTGTGTCCCGTCAAGGCTGTTTCATGAGACCACAGAGGCCATGATCATATTAAGTTCATCACTTAACACCGAGTTGTTTCGTTTTTTGGCTGCAGGCTTTAACAGTGCAGCAGTGCCGAACATCTCCGCTTCGTCTGTGTGTGTATGTGTGTGTGCGTGCGTGTGTGTGTGTGTGTGTGTGTGTGTGTGTGTGTGTGTGTGTGTGCGTGTGTGTGTGTGTGTGTGTGTGTGTGCGTGTGTGTGTGTGTGTGTGTGTGTGTGTGTGTGTGTGTGTGTGTGTGTGTGTGTGTGTGTGTGTGTGAGAGCTGTGTGTGTGTGTGTGTGTGTGTGAGAGCATGTGTGTGTGTGCGTGTGTGTGAGAGCATGTGTGTGCCTTCCTGCTATCAGAATGCACAGTGGAAAGCAACACCCTGTTTGCCGATCACTCTTGCCTTGGTCTGTTCTAAATAACACTCTTTAATGCGTCTGCAGTGCATGAAGTTAACTTGTTTTTATTACCCGTTTTTGCTGGGTCTGTTTTATTTTATTGTATTTATTTATATATATATATAGGTTTTTTTTGTATTTAATATTTTCATTTTTGTTATTTAAAATGGACATTTTTTTTCATTATTTGCCAGCTGCTGTAAGCATGTCCATTTGTCTCAAAAGGACAGCTGCGCCAATATCTGGACACTGTAGCCCGGCTACGAGCTAACCAGCTAACCAGCTAACCATCAGCCACCATGCAACCATCCGCCAGTTCCATCCTTCTCACGCGACTCATACATGGAGGCTGCGCATTTTGCTTTGTCCGTACGGCAAAGTGTCCCGGACTTCCGGTCTGACTTCACTCTAAACACGGCCCAAGCTCACCTCTCGCCCCCCCCCCCCCCGCAACACTGCCCTTCCCGAATCTGAACCAACCGGGCACGTCCTGGGAATGATGACGTCATTCCCATCATTCCCAGGATTCCGTCAGTGTAAAAAGGAAACCACCTCCTCTCTGTGAAACCCATTCTCCCCTAAACATCCCTGCCAGACAACACACACACCACACGCCACACAGACACACACACCAGCACACACACACACACACACACACACACACACACACACACACATGCTCTCACACACACGCACATCACACACACACCGACACACACACACACACACACACACACACACACACACACACACACACACACACACACACACACACACACACACACACACACACGCACACACACATCAACCAATCTGATTCAGATGTCTGTGAATATAAATCCAAATCGATTTTCCATTCTATCCAGAAGAACAGGGGCTGTTGGAGACAAGGGGGTTGGCCTGTATAGCAGACATGCTTATCAACCGAGCAATTAGAATGATCAGTTTACTGTGTCCACGTAAAACAAAGACCGAGGTCCCGGTTAAAACGGTGAAATCCTGAGGCGGTTTGTGATGTCACTAGACGGTAGTCACATGCCAATTGTGAAAGGGCTTGCAATGGCTAATCACACTCACACCTGGTGGCATAATACTCTTTGTCCCCTTTCAAATGGAAAGGATTGGTATTAAAATGCTTAACGGTAAAAAGTCAGCGTATAGGTCGCTAGCTTGGATGTTGTTGCCTTAGCTCTCTCTCTCTCTCTCTCTCTCTCTTTCTCTCTCTCTCTCGGCCCAGGTGAAGCACCTCCAGCGTGCGGTGGACTGCTCCCTGCTGCTGTCCCGGCAGCGCGCGGCGGCCCGGGAGCTGGCGCCGATGCTGGACAAGGACAAGGAGAGCTGCATGGAGGAGATCCTGAAGCTCAAGTCCCTGCTGAGCACCAAGCGGGAGCAGATCGCCACGCTTCGGCTGGTCCTCAAGGCCAACAAGCAGGTGAGGAGGAGGAGTAAGTCCTTCCGATAAGACTTTAACGTCAAAGGGGTACTTTGAGTACCACTGCTCTGTTCTTTGTCTCGTCCCAGACAGCGGAAGTGGCCCTGGCCAACCTGAAGGGCAGGTACGAGGCGGAGAAGTCCATGGTGACCAACACCATGAACAAGCTGAGGAACGAGCTCAAAGCCCTGAAGGAGGACGCCGCCACCTTCTCCTCCCTCAGGGCCATGTTCGCCACCAGGTCAGAGAGCCACAGGACCCTAGCTAGTCAGTACAACCCCATACAAGATAGAACCACAGTACTGTCCTCTCCAGCACAACCCCATACCAGATGGAACCACAGTACTGTCCTATCCAGCACAACCACATACCAGATGGAACCACAGTACTGTCCTATCCAGCACAACCACATACCAGATGGAACCACAGTACTGTCCTATCCAGTACAACCACATACCAAGAAATGTAAAGAATGCAGTCAAATACAGAAGTAAACTCTTGGCATTTAACAGGAGGTGTGGGCAGTTAAAAGCCCCGTGTCATCCCAAATTCAAGGGCAATTCTATTTTATTAGGGGCAAAATACCCCAAGCCCCATTGATTTCTGACCCTGCCCACTAGGGTAGGTGCATCCCCAGTTGGGAATCACTGACCTAACAGATAGAACTGAAGCCAAGTAAAAATCCCGCCATAGAACAAAGATAGATAGAACCAATGCCAGAGAAAGAAGGTAAGATTGTTGGTTGGTTGGTGGCCAATCTCCATGGATATTAAAAAACATTTGACATACATCAAAGTAGGCTGCTAGGCAGCTACACCCTGACCAAAACAATCCTAGCAATGTCCAAGATCAATCCTGCGCCTAACCTTGATCCCTTCCATAATCTATCTAACATGATACCTAAACTTGAAGCTAGCGGTTGGATTTATTATAGTTTGATTACCTTGTACCGTCCTTGCATTTCTCTCTATCTTACAACTCTCTACCTCCCATCTGCTTCCTTCCGGGTGGATACCTGGACCTCTAGGTGTGACGAGTACGTGACCCAGCTGGACGAGATGCAGAGGCAGCTGGTGGCCGCAGAGGACGAGAAGAAGACACTCAATTCCCTCTTGCGGATGGCCATCCAGCAAAAGCTGGCCCTGACCCAGCGGCTGGAGGACCTGGCCTTCGACCAGGAGCAGACTCACCGCACCCGCGGGGCCAAGCCCGGCCGCGGCCGGACCGGCACCCCCAAAGTAAGTCCCCCGTCCTCAGCTTCGGCCTCCGCCCAAGCCCGGGGCTCCACGTCGTTGGCCTTGGTCCCCAGTAGCCTCCCCCCCTCCACCCTAACCAGCCCGACCTCGGCGGGGTTTGACAAGGCCCACATCCTGACCCGTAGTCCCTCGTTTGTGGGTGCGGCCGCCACGGCCTTGGCCTCGGTGCTCGCCTCCCCAACCTCACCCAGTGCCTCGTCCAAGCCCTCCTCGCCCCTGCAGCCGGGCCCCCGGTCCCTGGGGAGCCCGCCATCCCTGGAGACGCCCACCTTGCCGTCAGGCTGGATGCCGCGTGGCACCCCGCTGAGGCTGCCTCCCTCCCAGTGGACCCTGGGCATGCGGGCGTTGGTGGTCGACTCCCAGAGTTTCAGCCTCAGCGTCTCCCCCACCGCCCCGGCCCGCAGTCTCTTTTCCGATGTCTCGCAGGTCTCGGTCTCGCCCTCCCCCGCCACCTCCTCCATCACTAGGGCTCCCCAGCCAGGCTCGGGGCCCAACTCCACGTACCGCACCCCGCTACTGTCCGGCCGGCGTTCCGCGTGGAACTCTGCGCCTTGGTCACGGCCGCTGTCCACCCTGACGCGGCCCTCGGCCCGCTACACGCCGTCGTTCTCCACCCCTTACTCCTCCTTCCACTCCCCGGCCTCGTCCTACAGTTACTCCTCCCCGTACGGTGGCAGCCCATCCTACTCTTCATCGAGCATGCACAGGTCCTCTCCTTCCTCCTACAACCACTCCTCTAGCTACAGCCCACTCTACCCAAGGTACTACAGCCCCCATCAGCACCGGTACTGATGCCCACAACACATACTTAACTCTTGAACTCCCCCGCCCCAACCCATAAACTTTGACTACATTTCTCATTATAACACTGACTCAAAGTGGACACTACAACTCCCATCATACTTCTTTTTCTGTCACTGGGCAGATGGAGAAAATGGGGCTCACAGAGAGGACGAGAGAATGGTTTCCTTTTCCCTGTTTCCTGTGCCTATGCCTTGACCAATGGGTTTTGAATGTTCAGTGACTTTGCTCAGGGATTTGACAAGAGGAGCACAAGTGGCCCCGCCTTCTTTCCATTTGGAGACTGTTGATTAGTCTACAGGATGGTCATGGAGACTTTTTAAAACGGTGTTTTTTTTATGTATTCAGAGCTCGTAGTTTTGCCTTTCGGGCTCAACATCACATCTGCATGACATGAGTGATCTACACACACATTCACAACGGTGTCAACCAACAGTTGTTGTTTTAAACTCACTTCACAACACATTTACATGTTACTCAATTCCATCTGTAGTATAATATTCACTCTCTGTTGAATGCTGAACACGTACTCATACGAACACATGACAGTTAACCAAATAACCATTCGGCGAGTGTTTACTTTTGAATGAGGTCATCTTTGTTTTCTTGGAGAAGCCAGAGCTTGTGTGATGTCACTGCGCAGAACGAGGAACACATGGGAACTTGTCAGGAGGGGGTCAAGGCAGAAAGGATGCAGGCCAAAGGTCGTCGGTTCGAAACCCCATTGTCTGCGGTCTATCTATAGGGATCCTTGAGCAAAAAAAAAAGCCTAACCCCTACCTGCCATGTTTCTGAAATCACTGTATGTTGAGTTTGGACAAAAGCACCGACTAAATAGTCAAATATTGACCGAGGGGACAAGTCCTCATCCCGGCAACTATTCAAAGGCGATAGCAAAAGCGGCAAAAAAGACCCACCATTGCTGAAAAGACTCACTATTCTAATAGCCGATTGGCTCAAAGTGATGTCACTCACAAAAGATTTGTGAAGTGACATCACTCATTTAAAGGGCAACGCAGCATCCTAGTTTTCACATGAAAGGTACTGTACCTTTAAACTGTCAGTCAAGCCAAGGTTTTAATACAGCCTCTCGCCAAACGGGTGGCAACTGTACAGACTTTTCCCGTGCGTATTTGCCATGTTTGTTTTCGCATTCCCCCACATTGGAGCACACCAAGGCCCACTCTCACGGCCAGCAGTCCCACTGACCTAAAGTCTGATTTGTGAGACTATCGCCCAAACCCTGACCCCCAACTCTTGAACATTATAACTAAACGTCACCATCTCTAGCCCAAAACATCAAGATCAGCCCTCTCCAATCTCACTCTTGAACCTGTAATCTCGGTTCATAATACCCAAATGCAACTCCCCCTTAATCTACGATCACCATTTCTCTCATGCATTGTGGGAAAAGATCGCTGGAAAAGTCGTTATAGTTTCTGCTCAAAAGCCATATACAGTACGTAGCTATGCATGTTTATATTGGGGAGGATGATTTACAGCTGTAGTACTTGTACTTACTCTGTCTTACTACTGGCTGAATGGAGAATGACATTCACCCATTCATTCATGTTTTGCTGAACACCATTACCGGGCCCACGGAAGCAAAAAAAATGGATGTGTTGCAAGTATGACAGCCTCAAATGAAAGTCGGCAATTGACCAGGGAACTAGTAACCCTCGGGTTTACTGGTTCAACATTTAATTGTTTAAACGCCATCATATCACCGCCTCTTTCACTGTTCACGGCATCGGTGTTTCTTTCTATGACTCAATCAATTAATACCGCGGCTAATCGGTGATCGGCTGGTTAGGTCTCACGGCTCACCCTCGCTGTCTCTCATTGCATCAAGTGTTTTAATCGTTAACGTTAACGCCATTAAACCATCAGCTCTGGCTACAGTGTTTTTTAGTGTGTCACTACAGGAGGGTTTGCGTCCAGCAATGTATGTAGCACATCAGCACATATATTAATTCCAATACTATTATTAAACCAAAGACAAGCATATGCATTGAAAAGAGTAGCATTCTCTTTACGCACCGAGTAACCCATCATTTACATAGATAAGCCCTCCGGTTTGTTTTACCCAAATACCAAATGCACCGTGTGAACATATCAGACTTCTCCCTCTCGTTCCCAACGGACACATTCACATTCACACAGCACACGAAGCCCCGGCTTACAATTGGATCGCGGCCCTTGAGCCTTGGACTCTGATGCCCCCCCATCGCTCCAGAGAAATATAAAAGTTCCCGTCGTCTCGACAGCTTGCTCACGACATCGCAAACAAACTCAGGGAAAGTGGCCCACGAACATCTCATCCACATCTACGTGCTTGTGTCCCGTCAAGGCTGTTTAATGAGACCATAGAGGCCATGATCATATTAAGTTCATCACTTAACACCGAGTTGTTTCGTTTTTGGCTGCAGGCTTTAACAGTGCAGCAGTGCTGAACATCTCCGCTTCGTCTGTGTGTGTATGTGTGTGTGCGTGCGTGTGTGTGTGTGAGAGCATGTGTGCGTGTGCGTGTGTGTGAGAGCATGTGTGTGTGTGTGTGTGTGTGTGTGTGAGAGCATGTGTGTGTGTGTGTATGTGTGTGTGTGTGAGAGCATGTGCGTGCGTGTGTGTGTGTGAGAGCATGTGCGTGTGTGTGAGAGCATGTGTGTGGTGTGTGTGTGTGTGTGTGTGTGTGTGTGTGTGTGTGTGTGAGAGCATGTGCGTGTGTGTGAGAGCATGTGTGTGTGTGTGTGTGTGCGTGCGTGTGTGTGTGTGAGAGCATGTGCGTGTGTGTGAGAGCATGTGTGTGTGTGTGTGTGTTGTGTGTGTGTGTGTGTGTGTGTGTGTGTGTGAGAGCATGTGTGTGTGTGCGTGTGTGTGAGAGCATGTGTGTGTGTGCGTGTGTGTGAGAGCATGTGTGTGCCTTCCTGCTATCAGAATGCACAGTGGAAAGCAACACCCTGTTTGCCGATCACTCTTGCCTTGGTCTGTTCTAAATAACACTCTTTAATGCGTCTGCAGTGCATGAAGTTAACTTGTTTTTATTACCCGTTTTTGCTGGGTCTGTTTTATTTTATTGTATTTATTTATATATATATATATATATATATATATATAGGTTTTTTTTGTATTTAATATTTTTATTTTTGTTATTTAAAATTGAGAATTTTTTTTCATTATTTGCCAGCTGCTGTAAGCATGTCCATTTGTCTCAAAAGGACAGCTGCGCCAATATCTGGACACTGTAGCCCGGCTACGAGCTAACCAGCTAACCAGCTAACCATCAGCCACCATGCAACCATCCGCCAGTTCCATCCTTCTCACGCGACTCATACATGGAGGCTGCGCATTTTGCTTTGTCCGTACGGCAAAGTGTCCCGGACTTCCGGTCTGACTTCACTCTAAACACGGCCCAAGCTCACCTCTCGCCCCCCCCCCCCCCCCCCCCGCAACACTGCGCCCTTCCGAATCTGAACCAACCGGGCACGTCCTGGGAATGATGACGTCATTCCCATCATTCCCAGGATTCCGTCAGTGTAAAAAGGAAACCACCTCCTCTCTGTGAAACCCATTCTCCCCTAAAAGTGCCCGTGCCAGAAACACACACACACCACCGACACACACCACACACACAGACACACACCACACACAACACACACACACACACAGCACACACACACCACGCACACCGTGCAAACACGTATCCAATACAAACCCCTCCACTTTTATAATTTGCCACAATTCAAATTCCAATCTGATTCAGATGTCTGTGAATATAAATCCAAATCGATTTTCCATTCTATCCAGAAGAACAGGGGCTGTTGGAGACAAGGGGGTTGGCCTGTATAGCAGACATGCTTATCAACCGAGCAATTAGAATGATCAGTTTACTGTGTCCACGTAAAACAAAGACCGAGGTCCCGGTTAAAACGGTGAAATCCTGAGGCGGTTCTCCCTACAACACAGCAAGGTTTGACCTGTAGTTTTCTGGCAAGGGCTGGAATTTCTCCACAACAGTTGCGGGAGAGAAGCGATAATTGTTCGACTTGTGTTCATCCGTGTTTCGATGTTTGATTCTATTGGACAAGCATCCAAATCCAAAAGATGCATTGGCTTTGATCCAATAGCAAATTTAAATGGAAAAAACAGCAACCGGGTATGAATTACAATATATTCTGCTGTTTGCTTTGCAATATAAAAGTATAACTATACACAGATATACCGATGGTTTGTGTATTGTAAAACCAACCAGCCAACCTGCAATGCCATTATATATGCAATCTGAGAAGGACTATGTTTCCCCAAAAAGCCTATATCATCCTTCTGAAACACAAACGAGTGAATGGACTCCAGTACGTTTCTTAATAATCGACTATCTTAAGAAATATAAAACTGAACATGGACGCTAAAGGGGACATATTGTGCCACCAGGTGTGAGTGTGATTAGCCATTGCAAGCCGTTTCACGATTGCCATGGGACTACCGTCTCGTGACATCACAAGTGGGAATGCTGGGAATGCTGGTAGACCGATCTAGTCATCATACATCTAGGTGGGCATTCCCACTTGTGACGTCACTAGACGGTAGTCCCATGGCAATTGTGAAATGGCTTGCAATGGCTAATCACACTCACACCTGGTGGCGTAATATGTCCCCTTTAAGTAAGATGCTGAAGGGCGGGGTGGGGGCTGGGGGTGTTTTGGAGTTACTGGCTGTTTTTCCATCCCATGAAACTATTAATTCCGGCACACTGTTAAACACAATGCCTGATTTGTTTTGCTTTTGGAGCACTTTATATGCACGTGTACATAAAGGTATTTTAAAGTTGAACCTGTACATTGCAATGTTCATTTTCCTATCTCCTGTAATTATCATATATAAATGAACAGTATTTTTCTGTGTCTTCGCAGCTTGTTTTCGCACCACAATCACGAATCAATATCCGTGTTCCTAATCGATCTCTGTATATCACTCTAGTTATTGATCTGTCGTTAGCTGTATGTTGTCTCTTCCAATCGATCGCTTCTGATAGAGCTCCTTTTGTACCACACAGTGTTGTTGTTGATTAGCCATTATGACTACAAGCTACCGTTAGTGACATCACAAGTGGGAGTGCCCACCCAGATCTATAATGGATAGATCCGCCCAACAGCCTGCCGAGTGGTTAAAATGGTGGTGAAATACGGTGTGATTGGTTGTTTTACCCGGGGTAAGTCAGGTAAGTCAAGGCATCGCATCCAGCATTTCGTGACTAGGAGGGTCTGCCGGTGTGGCTGTCTGTCTGTCTGGTGGTGTCTGTCTGTCTGTCTGTCTGTCTGTCTAACAATCTGAGTGTGTTACAGATTGTCAGCAGCTTTATGCCACTGCGCCACGCCTCCACCAGACGCCCACAGAGCTGAGAAAGAGAGAGAGACCCCTCCCCACAGGTAACAGCATAGCCCACTGCATCCTAGAACCACCTAGTACAGCCTCATAGTACTAACTCCTAGTACAGCATCATAGTACTAACTCAGAGTACAGCATCATAGTACTAACTCCCAGTATAGCATCATAGTACGCACTCCCAGTACAGCATCATAGTACTAACTCCTAGTACAGCATCATAGTACTAACTCAGAGTACAGCATCATAGTACTAACTCCCAGTATAGCATCATAGTACTAACTCCCAGTACAGCATCATAGTACTAACTCCGAGTACAGCATCATAGTACTAACTCCTAGTACAGCATCATAGTACTAACTCCTAGTACAGCATCATAGTACTAACTCCTAGTACAGCATCATAGTACTAACTCCCAATACAGCATCATAGTACTAACTCTGAGTACAGCATCATAGTACTAACTCCCAGTACAGCATCATAGTACTAACTCCCAATACAGCATCATAGTACTAACTCCGAGTACAGCATCATAGTACTAACTCCCAGTACAGCATCATAGTACTAACTCCTATTACAGCATCATAGTACTAACTCCTAGTACAGCATCATAGTACTAACTCCTAGTACAGCATCATAGTACTAACTCCGAGTACAGCATCATAGTACTAACTCCTAGTACAGCATCATAGTACTAACTCCCAATACAGCATCATAGTACTAACTCCCAGTACAGCATCATAGTACTAACTCCGAGTACAGCATCATAGTACTAACTCCTAGTACAGCATCATAGTACTAACTCCCAGTACAGCATCATAGTAGCAACTCCTATTACAACATCATAGTACTAACTCCTAGTACAGCATCATAGTACTAACTCCTAGTACAGCATCATAGTACTAACTCCCAGTACAGCATCATAGTACAAACTCCTATTACAACATCATAGTACTAACTCCTAGTGCAGCACCGTGGTACGAACTCCTAGTACAGCATCATAGAAATACTGCCTAGAACAGCATCATAGTACTAACTCCTGAGTACAGCCTCGAAGTACTACCTCCTAGGACATCATCAAAGAACTACTTCCTAGAACAACGTCCTAGAACTACCTCCTAGTACTGGTGTTACAGGGAGAGACCACATGGACAACTGCCGACTGCCCAGAGTTTATTTTTTGCAATTAAAAATGTTTTGTTGATTGGCCTTGTCTGCCTTTTCATTGAGAGAATATAAAAAACCTCATACTTTGTCTGTCACACAGTTGTTCTTACTTGTATGATCCTTGTATCTAGGATCACCTGACCCAGCAGTCTCCCCCCCCCCAAGCAGAGGTCCACCGCCACCACCAACCACCACTCAGTGCCTCCCCCCCCCTGGCCCTCACACTCTCATACACCCCGCTTCTCCACCCCCCCATCCACCCACCCATCCACCCATCCACCCATCCCACATCAATGGACCAAACGACCCCCTGAACCTTGACAAGGACGGATGGATCCCCCCCCAACCCCCAACCCCTGCTGAGGCCAGAGCACGATCTTTCCCACAATGCCTTTGGAAACTCCAAGTGGTTGGAGGGCGTCAACAAACCTTTGAGCCTGTGGATGGTGTGTGTGTGTCGTACACAGGGTGTTAACTCTGGATGAGTGTGGACTTATCCCTGGATCTCTGGAACAATCAATCAGAAACGTGTTTGGTTACTCGACAAACGACCTTTCAACTGCTTAGTTCCACCAGCCTATATTGTAATCGCCTTTTAACATGCTCATTGGTCAGTTTGTTTTTACCAAAGATGCAGATTAATGTCGTCAGTATTGGTTTGCTTGTACGGTTGTATGATGGAGGTAGATTTTAAAATGTGTGCCGCATGGGCACACAGAGACTATGCACATGCTTGTATCTTCAACAACGATCACAGTTTGAGTTGAAGTGTTCATAATCGATCAACAGAAAAATGCGAAACATTTGTAAAGTTGTTTATAATGTCGGCTTTGTACCGATGTTACTGGCGCAAACGTGGCCTGAGTGGGTTTGTCCGGATACATCTTGTGTGTTTAAAAAAAAAAAATGTTTTTAAAACACTTCTGTAAAGGCCTTACACATCACTCATCTTTCACAATCAAAAATGTTTAACCAGCATTGATTTTAAAGACGAAAACCTCCCTTTAGTAAAACAAGCACAATTTAAAAGGAGACATATTACACCACCGGGTGTGAGCGTGAGCAGCCATTCCAAGCGGTTTCAAAAACCGGTTTCATCTCCGATTTTTAACATGAGTGGTCGTGTCCACCTGTCCACCCAGATGTATGTTGGATAGATCAGCCTACCAGCCTAACCCAGTGGACTGTAGCAACTGGTAGGCTGATCTATCCACCGTACATCTGGGTGGACACACCGGTGATTCTGAAACCGCTTGGAAGGGCTAATCACACTCACACTTAATAGGTCTCCTTTAAAAAAATCTCACCCTTTCCAGGACTGGTTCCAGGTGAATATTGCAACAATACAAAAGGCCGCTCTTAAGAGTATTGCAATCGTTGAATATTCAACACCTAATTGAAGTACACTGTTCAGAGAGCTGGCATCTGTATGCAGTGATACAACTAGTCAATCTCATTATATCTTGTATTTAAGGTGATCAACAGAGATATCGGCGAACTGTCTTTGATGACTTCATGAGTACTACTCACACACACACACACACACACACACACATACTATCGATTCTAATCAGTTCAGGAATTCACACAGCCAACTGCCAATGACCTACATACACACAATACACACTCATTAGCCTCTTGATCAAAGCATGCAGGGGACAGATACCTGGAAGGAGCCTTGTGATTGGTTGAGAGCCCGGGAATAGATAGCCAATGACGATTGTATTACATTAAGTTTATTGCGAATTATGAATATACTGTATCTCTCTCTCTCTCTATATATATATATATACACAGAAGTTATATGTGACTCCAAAAAACTGCTCACATATTAGATGACTCCTTGGAATCACTGTTTTCAAGGCAAGATTAGCACAAGTCTTTGGAATGCAGCTTTACAACAGGAAAATGATGACAGAACTAAATAGAACGACCACACTGCACACTATTGATGGATTGATTGATTGATTGGTTGGCCTTGTCCAACCGGGATTGAAAGTGAATACATCTACTTGCATGTTTTGTTCATTATTAAAAAAGAAAAAGGTCCTACATGTTTAGCCCCAGTTAATAGACATATGCATATACCAACCCCATTTCATTAATTGCCCTTTGATTCACAAAAGCCTTCTTTGACAAAATAATGACATTAAATGACATGGAGGAATACTGTTGAATGTTAAAGTGTGCTTGGCCCCTTTAGCATAATGCTCGCCTTATTGTGGTCAACAATAAAAGAATGAACAAACTTAGTATTTCTTCACTTAGTCTGAGTTTCATTCATAAAGATTCAGAAACATGGTAAGCTGGGAGAGGATCATGAACTGTGGCGTTATGCCGGTCGACCGCTGCTGCGCGACTTCCGGCCTCCTACTTCCGGTGCACTGTAAGCCCTCTTAATATCCATCCAGGGAACAAGCCCAGATGAAAAGGCGACAAGAATAACAACAAACATGCGAATAAATATGGACAAATATGGTAACATTACATTTTGATTTTGTGCGTGTGGGTTTTTTTTTTTTAACGAAGCAACAATATCAGCAAAAATGGAACGGAAACGGATATCCCCCCCAGCTACCGGATGTCCCGCCCTCTAAAAAACAGGGCATCCCGTCCCAGTGGGCGTGAGAACGTGTTTGGATGGGCGGTCCTTAATCAGTCAATCAATTAACGCCCCGCCCCGCCCCCCTGCTGGAGGTGATTAAGGCGCGTCTCACCACCGCCGCCCGCCCGCCCACAGACAAACAGACAGACAGACACACAGACAGACAGATATGGTTGATCATGAAAAAGAGACACAGTATGATCCTGAAGTTTGCGTCGCACGACACGGAGGAGTTCAGACGCGTGGCGCTGCGCCGGAGGTCCAAGCGTGCGGCGGCGGCTGCTGACCACGCCCCCCACACAGGTATATTTAAAGAAACATGCACCTTTTGTTGTTTTGCACCTTTTTTCCCCCACACAATTTTGGAGCAAATGTGTACTTTTATAGCCACTACTGACATGTGCAGCGCTGTTGTGTGTTGTGCAAATGAAGTCTGATCAATAATGCTGTGAATACACACAATCAATACTTTAATCACTGAATACTGTTACATTTGTACCCTTTTTGCTCTTTCTGTCACCACCTTGTTTTCTAAATTGCACCCAGATTCTATTTTGCATTTATTGTCCCATTGGTGTGTATAGAAAAGTCCTTAGACATTGCTCAGTACAAAACAAAAAACCCTATCAAAAACCCCATAAAACAACTTAAATACCTACATTTTTGTTTCATTTGACTACATTAGTCTTGTACCTTTTTTTTGAAAGCATGTGTTCAGGCGCCTGTGTGGCCAGCATGAAACGTGAGAGAGGCTTCCTAATCTCACACACACACACACACACACACACCTTCAACAAACCCCAGGCCATGCATGCATGGAAGGGAAGTGAGAACTTCAGCTTTTCGGCATTGCATCACATGACCACCAGCACAACTCTGTCACACTTTCCACCAACGGACACCTGGGGTCGGATTTATGTTTGTTTGTTTTTTTAATGAGCTCATAAGATGCTCTTGAATCCTCTGCACCCATCTGTGTGAATAACTTGGACCGTGGTTGTGTTCTAGTCAGCGGTGGTGCCAGTGGATCCTACAGACACTCAGTCGCTGCCGTGGATTTTCACAGAAGTCCACAGAAGAGCGTCCTAAATCACGGATCTCCTTTGAAACCAGAAGGTATGCTTGTGTTCTGTTGTCCTACCAGGTTCTATGAACGGTATGATGAGTACAGGTTCTGGGCTCAAACATGATCCTTTTTAAAGATGTCTATCTGAACTAATCAGAACTCAAGTGTCTTTTCACCAAATGGAGAATAGCAAAGAGCAAGAAATGGTAGAATAGATTAAGTGTGCAGAGAGACAGGGAGTAACAGGGAGACAGGGAGTAACGTTTGCATGTATGCATGCAAATAAGACTTCTGGTGGATCAATGTTATGCAGTAGAAGTTGCCTTCAAGACTGGTTCAACTCCATGACTTGGTTGACATGGAGAATATTTGCATACATTTTGTACTTTTGCACTAAATGTAAAAGCAACAAAGGATGGAGAGATTTAGAAGAGATCTTGCGATCCTGTTGTTGCAGTGCCCCCTAAACCCATTCACCTCCAGACCCCGGAGAAGGCTCCCCAGCAGAAGAACCTCGCTCCACCACCAGACAAGCGCACCTGTGTGGCCTCCCGGTGTCCTACCTGGGACGGACCTCAAAACGGCAGCCACAGAAGCCAAGTAGGATCGGAACTCCTCCAGGTCACTCCAGCGCAGAATCCCATCGCCTCCAAGAGTCCTGGGGTCAACCGCACCTGCGTCAGTCCTGTGCTGAGTTCGGACGGGACCAAGCTCCTGAGAACCCCGAGTCCCAGTCCAGCACCGAGGGGTGCCTGGAATGGCAGCCCACTGAGAGGAGGAAGAGGAGGTCCAGGGGGCCGTAGTGGTCCTACCAGCCTGTCCCCAGGAGACGTCGCCCAGAGGAAGGGGATTCGTCGCACGCCCAGCCCCAAGCTGTGGAGGACCTGGAGCTACTGCCACACTCAGCGGAGGACCGGCAACCCGAGGATGGATGAGGTGGCTGGGCACAGTGGCAAGGTGCCCCAGTTGCTCTACCACCTGGACCGAAGCAGGTGACCAAAGGTTTCCATTTTTGATCCACAATTCCATCAAGCAGTTTTTATTTTTTGTGAAAATACCCATTCTTGTATTGAGCTCTGAAAAATGTGTTTTGCGTAGCCCTACCTTTGACCCGTCCGAACGTCCCCCATTACAACCACTTCCTTCTGCCAACTGCACCACCACCACCACGTCCACCGACTCCACCCCCACGACCAGCAGGTCTCCGGCCTGCAAGAGACTGCATCGCACCACCAGTGCGGGGGTCTTGAGCCTGGAGCCTGGAGGTACATCCATGGAGCCCCTTCCTGGTCCTGTAGCCCCTGCAGGGCCGGAGCAGAGCCCGGAGGGAGCCCACAGCGGAGGGGAACCCCAGGAGGCCGGGACAGGGGAAGGAGGTTCCCCACCGGCCTCCGGGAAGCACACGATGACTCTAGAAGAGGAGGGGATGCACGAGGAAGTGGATCAACGTGTGGAGAAGGAGGACAAGGAGCAGGAGGACGAGGAGGAGCATGATGATGATGTTGAAGGAGGAAGGTCCAAGAGGGAGAAGAAACTCTACAATATTGCGACGGAGCTGCTGACGAGCGAGAGGGCATACGTGGCCCGTCTGCACCTGCTCGACCAGGTATGGTTAAAAAAACCACACAATTTGCCTCATCCACAACTTCCCGAATGTTATTTGTGAGTTCTGATACACACGGCATGGGTAGAGTTCCTTATGAACTTTACAAACCAAACATTTTACAGTTTTGAAATTGTGGCAGGAAAATCTTACTTGGAAAAAAGACAAAAACGATGCATAATTTTGGTGAAGGTAACAAAATGGCTTCCCCCCCCCCAACCGACCTTCTGAGTGGAGCTGACGCGACGCTAACTCCTAGCTCCTTCCTGGTTCCCTTCTCCTGTGCTCAGGTGTTCTGCTCCCGCCTGTCAGAGGAAGCCTTGCGGGGCTCGTTCCCCGTGGACGTGGTGAAGAACATCTTCTCCAACATCGCCTCCATCCACTCCTTCCACAGCCAATTCCTCCTGCCAGACCTGGAGGAACGCATGAAGCACTGGTGGGTCCCCCTCCCCCCCACCCCCATGTCTCTAAAACAGTCACTAGAGGGGCCAGTAGCTCAGGAGGTAAGAGCGGTTGTCTGGCAACAGGAAGGTTGCTGGTTCGATCCCCGGGCTCCTCCGGGCTGTCGAGGTGTCCCTGAGCAAGACACCACCTAACCCTAACTGCTCCTGACGTGTTGGTTGTTACCTTGCATGGTTGACACCGCCGTCGGTGTATGAATGGGTGAATGTGAGGCAACTGTAAAGCACTTTGGATAAAAGCGATATAAATGCAATCCATTTACCATTTACAATCAAATGTGGATAAATATTTAGATTCTAAAGCAATGGTTTGCAAGCTTTTTGGCCTATGACCCAAATGTTTCTGTCTAAAGGTCTTCTTGCATCCCTGGGTCAAGTCAATTTTATTTGTATAGCCCTTAATCTCAGTTAGTCTCAAAGGGCTTATGTTCATTGCTTAAAGATCCCCTATTATACCACCAGTGAAGAGTTGTTGACCCTGCCCACCTCAAACACACCTGTCCCGTCCAGGTGGGTGCGGCCGGGCCTGGGGGACATCCTGCTCCACCACGCCCCCTTCCTGCGGATGTACGCCGAGTACGTGGGCAACTTTGAGCAGGCCACGGGGCTGCTGAGGAGCTGGAGGGAGCGCTCGGCCGCCTTCAGGGCCGTCCTGCAGGACGTACAGGTGGGGGAGAGGAGGGAATATTCAAGAGTGACTTTTTAACTTTTTTTTTAGGGGGTTGTCTGATGCTTGATGAGTGAACCTGGCAACTGTGTTGTGTTGATTTTTTGGGGGGGTTTGGTTGTATAATGGGTCAGCAGTTTGAAGTGATGGAATATAAATTATTATTAATTTCCTATTTCTTTCATTTATTTTTATTTCTTGACTTTCTTTCTTTCAATCAGAACTTCCAAATGTATACATACATTTTCAATAGTCATGATGTAACTGAAGTACACTTAAAAGGGGACATATTACACCACCAGGTGTGAGTGTGATTAGCTATTGCAAGCCGTTTCACAATTGCCATGTGACTACCGTCTAGTGACATCACAAGTGGGAATGTCCACCTAGATGTAGGATTGCTAGATCAGTCTACCAGCCTACCCAGTGGACTGTACCGACAGGTAAACTGATCTAGTCGGCATACATCTAGGTGGATATTCCCACTTGTGATGTCACTAGACGGTAGTCACATGACAATTGTGAAATGGCTTGCAATGGCTAATCACACTCACACCTGGTGGCGTAATGTGTCCTCTTTAACATTGTTCATCTCATGTTGTGGTCAAGTCAATGTGTCGTGCGTTGTGATTGGTCCAGAGTCAGAAAGTGTGCGGGAGCCTGGGTTTGGCGCACCACATGCTGGAGCCGGTGCAGAGGGTCCCACGGTACGAGATGCTGCTGAAGCACTACCTGAGGAACCTGCCGGAAGAGGACCCCGACCGGCCCCTCGCCCACAGTGAGGGCACACACACACACACACACACACACACACACACACACACACACACACACACACACACACACAAAGCAGGTTACTCAGAAGACAATATAACGGCAGAAAGCAGAACAGAAAGGCAGAACAAGATCATGGTAGAGTTCAGAAAGTTATATAAAAAGACTATAAAATAAATAAATATAAAAATAGATTTAAATTAAATAATAAAAGCAATAAGAATAAAGGTAATAAAAAGACTTTGGGGAAATTATGGGAGGGGGGCTTCTATTTAACAAGAAACGCATAACCTTTTGTCAGGAATATGTATTATGCACCACAAAAACACAGCACACCTACCCTTGCCTATTGAGTACTAATAGAACTTGCCTGTGTGTCTCCATCTCCTCCTTCTTCTTCTTCTTCGTCTTCGTCTGCTGCAGAGGCTCTGGAGGCCATCTCGATGGCAGCGGTGCACTCCAACAGCGCCATCCACAGAGCTGTAAGTACCAGCAATGACCACAAGAGGCCCGTGGGTTGGGCCCCTGTTAATAGCAGCAGCAGGTGGGATGTGGATTAGCCATTACGAGCCAGTTCAATGCCCCTAGTGGTACATTAAAGGATTGTGTGGGGTGTGTACTCGGAACATGGACAATGATATTTTTGTTGTTTTTAATATTGGTGATGAACAATTGTAAAATAATTCCACGCGAAAGAAAATGAATGAATACCCCCTTAATACAAGTTAGTAATTCTGAACAAAAACAAGTTTGGTAAATCATTCCAATAAGTGCCTAACACTTGTATTTGGCTGAAAAAAAATATCTTATGAGCAAATACCATTTTGACAACCCCCTGTGTTTAGCTGATGTGTGGATGGGAGGATAAACGGGGGTGTTGTTTTCTTAGGAGAGCCTGAAGAAGCTTTTGGAGATCTTTGAGATGGTGGGCGAGGAGGAGATCCTGAGGCCCTCCAGCGAGCTCCTGAGGGAGGGCCGCCTGCTGAAGCTGGCAGCCAGGAACGCGTCGGCCATGGACCGATACCTCTTCCTGGTCTGACTCTATACTCTGTTGTTTTGTTGGCGAGCTCGCTACTGTCCCAATGGTGCAGAATGGGCGCTTTTCACCAAATTGTTCACCAAAGTTACCATAAAGGGGCCCTATGTGAGCATAATTGGCAATTACAGGCCGTTTAAAAATTGACACGTGACTAAAATTGTCATTGTGACATCACAAGTGAGTGTCCACCGAGATGTTGACGCTGACTGGGTAGGCTGGTAGACTGATCTAGTGGTATAATTGTTGAGATAAATCTTACAGCCCCTTTTAAAGGCACTCTCGGTAAGATTTAAGACTTATTTTTTTTGTTATTTGTTAGAACAGTAAAATGTGTGTGTGTGTGTGTGTGTGTGTGTGTGTTGTGTGTGTGGTTGTGTGTGTGTTGTGTGTGTGTGTGTGTGTGTGTGTGTGTGTGTGTGTGTGTGTGTGTGTGTGTGTGTGTGTGTGTGTGTGTGATCTCGTTCTCTTCATTTATTTTTCTCCACCGCTCCTTCCCAGTTCAACAACTTCCTGCTGTGCTGCACGCCCAAGCTGAGTCTGGTGGGCCAGCGGTACGGGGTCCGCACGCGCATCGGCGTGGAGGGCATGCAGGTGCAGCGAACCGCCAACGAGGACCATCCCTACAGCTTCCAGATCTCCGGCAAGGAGAAGACCCTGGAGCTGGAGGCCAGGTGGGGGTCCCTGTGTTACTGTGAGACAGGGAAGACGGGAGGAGATGACTTGCATGGTTATTAAAGGGGCCCTATTATACCGCCAGGTGTGAGCGTGACTAGCCACGACAAGTAGCTTCAATTCAGTTGTCAGGTGACATCACAAGTGGGGAGTGGGCCCTATTATTATATTACCTTGCATACATTACCTTGCCTTTCATCATCATGTGCAATATTCCTCATGTCATGTGCAATACTACTTCTCATTACTACTTCTCAATACCATTGCCAACTTGTTTTGTTTACTAAATATCCTAACTTATTCACTGTACATTTATTCTATTTTATTCTTATGTTGTTGGTATTTTTGAGCAACAGCTGGCAAAATAATTTCCTTCGGGATGAATAAAGTTCTATCTTATCTTTATTATACCACACCTGGTTGTACAATGGGGCCCCCTTTAAAGATAATTAGATTTTTTTTTCTCAAGGATATTTTCTGGAGTTTTTGGGAAAAGGTAGCAATGATTCGATAGCCAATCTGACGCTTTTCACGTAGTTTTAAAAGAGTTAAGATCTAACCTGTCTGCTCGTCCCCTCCATATGCATCCTATTCCAGTTGAGCTAATTTTATCGTTTTATCGTTTATCATTTTCAGCTCTGAAAAAGACAGAGATGGCTGGATCAAGGTAAGTCTTTAGATTTTTTGTCTTTCATTACTTATGCCAATACATTATGATCATATCAGCCTTGATTTGTCTAATTCTATTAATTAATTATTATAATTTTTTCCCCAGGTTATCCAGGAAGCCATCGACGTGTTCCAGGAGAAAAAACGAATCCTTCAAGTTGGCCTCCAAGAAGTTTGAAGTGAGCGTACCGGTACGTTCACACACATCCATTTCAAACCTCAATCTATACCATCAACAAGTTACTGGATCAGTCTACCAGCCTACCCAGTGGACTGTACCGACAGGTAAAACTGATCTAGTCAGCATACATCGAGGTGGACATTCCCACTTGTGATGTCACTAGACGGTAGTCACATGGCAATTGTGAAACGGCTTGCGATGGCTAATCACACTCACACCTGGTGGCGTAATGTGTCCCCTTTTAATCATTGAGCCGTAATCATAAATAAAAATATACCTATATTGTTTACCTATATTTTTCTTTTAGACTTATTCACTGTACATTTATTATTCTATCGTTTTTATTCTCATGTTGTTGCTATTTTTGAGCAAACTCTGGCAAAAGAATTTCCTTCAGGATGAATAAAGTTTCATCTTAAACAAACTGAGTCACCTTGGATAAAAGCAGCTGATTTATAAATGTAAAAAAAGCCAGGAAGTAAGGTGACATGTGACCTCGCAGGAGGCGGAGCTCGGGCGGCGGGCCCCGCGCTGGATCCGGGATAACGAGGTGGAGGAGTGCATGGCGTGCGGCGAGGCCTTCAACGCCATCACGAGGAGGCGCCACCACTGTCGGGCCTGCGGCTGCGTGAGTCAATATTACGACATTATAATATACAGTATACTGTATATTATTACTCTGTATATTATACTCTATATTATATACTCTGTATATACTGTATATTATTACTCTGACTTGACGATAATATAGTGCAATATTACTTTTCAACATCATGTGCGATCTTCTCAATTTCATGTGCAATATTACTTTTCAATGCCATTGGCAACTTTTCTATTCTAATTATATTATTTTTTTACTGAACGTATCTTCCTTGTATTCTTACTTACTTTTATTGTTTTTCTATTAGGCTTATACACTTTACATTTATTATTCTATTGTTTTTATTCTCATGTTGTTGGTGGTTTTTGCCATTTCTGTGAGGGTGTTGGGAAGTTTTTGTTTGATTAGACTCAGACTTCGTTTTTTTTTTCCGCCAAGGTGGTGTGCTGGAAGTGTTCGGAACACAAGGTGGCGCTGGCCTACGACGGGAACCGGGCCAACAAGGTGTGCAACGCCTGCCACCGGGTGCTGGCCGGGCGGGACACCAAGGGGTGGAGCCGACACGACGCGGTTAGTGCGTTTGGCAGACGCTTTTATCACAGCGTATTTAATTGTGCGTTATATTTTAATTGACGTCTTGATGTGTGTTTGTACGTCTGTTTTCACGTGACTCATGTCTAGATCTTGTTTTTACTATTGCTGCACAACCAATTGCCCCTTTGGGGACAAATAAAGAAAATTCTACTTGACTTGACATGAATTCAAGGTCAATTGCGAACCTCTGACAGATCTTGGCTTGTGTTTCACAACGTTGGGGGTCGGGGGGGGTGGGCCATTTCTCTCACAGATGATGTCGGCGTCTACCGGTGGCGGCATGAGTTCCTTCCTGACCTACGGTGACGACCCCCAGACCTGTCGCAGGGTGTGGTCGGCCGTGCCCCTGAGCCAGCCAATCACGCTGCACCTGTACTCCACTCAACAGGTGGGTGGGTGTCGCGCTACAGAAAATGAGTTTGTCTGTGAAAGGTGCGATATAAATAAACTTTACTTACTTGCTAATTAACATAAAATCTGGTGATGCGATGATCCTTTAAAACATCAATGACTCCACCCTTAATACAATAGACATACTTTGTATACTTCATGGCAAATTCAAACGACTCAATACTCAATATTTTTAACCCCATCCCACACCCATGTTTTACCAGGAGGTGTCGTCCCCCCTGGCGAGCATCCCCCTGCTGGGCACCAGCGTGGAGGAGTCCCCCCGGCTCCCCGCCGAGCTCCAGGACCCGGGGAGGTTCTGCCTGGTCCGCCACACCCCCGCCGCCGCCGCCGCCACCTCCGGCTCCTCCTCCGTCCGCCACACCTTCCTCTGCGACGGGCCCGAGCTCAAGCAGCGCTGGCTCGTCGCGCTACGGAGGGCCGGCGCCGCAGACACTAACCCCGACCCCCGCTCCCTAAGCTAGGGTTCCCGTGACGATGCTAACCACCCGTTAGAATCTCCGTGGGGGGGGGCGGCGGTGCTGGTTCCTGTGGTGTCACCGTGACAGAGGACCATCCGATGAGTTTGCGGGAATCGAGATGCATTTTCACCACACGCAGCACCCCACCCAAGTATCGCAGTGTTGAATTGACGAACTGAAATCGGAACTGAAACTCTCACGAGACGCCGTGAGGAAAACAAGACCAGACCAAGAAGTGTTTGTATCCTGAAAGTGTTTTGCGCTTTATTCTTGAAATGCTTTACAGTAAAATAAATAAAGTGAAATTTTTAACGAACACCAGGGGCCGTTTCAGTGAGCCGCCACAACGTTAGCTTAGCTTAGCATGGACTTTAGGTTTTAGTATAGTTTTGTAGTGATACATTGTAGTGTTACTTGGATGATGAAGCTTTTATACGCGTCATGATGATGGTGGAATACAGCAGTTTTTTGTTTTTTTTTTCCGTGATTCGGGAGCCGCGAAAGATCAGAATTACGAAACGTAATAGTTCTGATCGCCGCAACTTCACAGGTAGACATCATCACAGCATTAGAATATCTACACTGGACTGAACTATTCACGCCGTTACAAAACCAAACGAAACACATGAACATTGCACTTGAATGAAACTCAACGTAACATTTAAAAATATTGATTGACAGCTAGGGGGGGTCAGAGTTCAGTCGTCCTTGAAACCTCAAGATCAAATGTTCACATCTGATTTTTAAAACTTCAGCCATATAGTGCATAATGAAAACAAACGAGTCACATTTAAAAAAATATAAAATAAAACCAGCTGTGGCCTAAAACGTCGGCCAAACGACAAATCAAATACACTCCGATCTTCCATTCCACCGACAATTCACACAACGCTGTGTCTTTGAAACGGATTCCTGAAACATTTACTTCAAATTTTATGTGTGCATTCAGTTGCTGTAAATTTTTTCACGATTGTCACTCCCAGGATTCAGAGGACGTCAACAAATCCAAGAAACACAATAATTGTCCTAGTTTTGAAACGCGACGTCTTCTCTTAACGCAGCCCATGGAACAGTTTCCCTTGGAAACAAAGTCCCCCCCGATATCTTAATCTTCTATATTGAAATACTAAAACTCATAGAAATCATCCGAGTACTAGCTGCTAATATAATATTAGAATTAATTTGTGCGCTCCAGTGTCTATGGCTAAATCTTAACGCTCCACCGCTAAAAAGCTCTCTAGTTTGTACAGATTCTCTCCCTGCAATTCATGTTCAAAGCACGGCCAACAAGTTGACCAAGATTAGAAGCGGATCTGGCTGGTGGGTCTTTACAGTGTGTAGACTTTAAAGGTATTATGTCAAAACTATGACAAATAGTATTATCATTGTTTTAAGAATATACATGAGCGAGTGGGAGACTTACAACTTTTTCCAAATCTTCATGAGTTGACGCGGCCCCCACCCCAAAACACATGCTTTCACACTGTACTGTACTGTACATAAATTAGAAACCAGGCCTTATATTTACAAAATGATGCCCTATCTTTGTCAAACCTTTATAAATGCTGCAAATGTGTTCCTTCTGATTATTATTATATTATTATTATAACTTGAACGTGACCACAGAAACCTTCTCTCTTGACTCCTGTTTCAGAGACGCTGTTACATTCAGAGAGGGTTCCCCTTGCTTCTCGATGGATGGATGGGTTGTGTGGGTGGCGGGGAATATTGTCATTTAGCATTTCTTTTCATATCCGACTTCCGTTGAATTTGAATACGTGTCGTTCAGGAGCGTTTGACGGCCCCCCCCCCCCTCGGAACTCGCCGACTGACAACCGTCTGCCGTCGTCGTTGTTGTCAAGGCAATCAACAAGACAGCCAGCCAGTCAGTCAAGTCAGTTGGAATACAGTCCCGGGATTCTGACCAATCAGAACATCCCGGGGGGGCGGTGCCATCACGGGGAGCCGAGATGGGTCCCGTGGGTTGAAGTTCATAACAAAGTACGGGGTTCTGTCCCACGTCCACACGTCTGTCGGGGGAAACCACGGAGAAGAAGGGGAGAAGGAGGGGCTTTCGGGGTCGGGGGGGTTGCTGTGGAGTAGGCACATCGTTCTAGGCAGTGACCTTTTGACCCCTTGACCCGCGCCCCCTCCCACCCATTCCCTCCATCTAAAAACCAAGAGGTGATCGAAGCGTAACCAGGGGTTTCGGGACCTCTCAGCTGCAGCAGAGCTGGTCGGAGAGCAGCAGGGTGTCGTAGCCGTAGATCTCCAACAGGTGGAGCAGGAAGAGCCGGTCGCCGTGGGGGTCGAGGCCCATGGCGCGCACGCTCTCCGGGGTCAGCGTGGGGTCCGGGCTGCACGCCACCTCGCTCAGCGTCTGGAAGATCCGGTTGTTCTGCTCCAAGAAGAACCTGGGGGCGGGGTTTCACAAGAGATGTCAATCAATCAATCAACCAATCAGCACAACTTTATTTTGAAAGCGCTTTTCAGACAAAACAATGTGCTGAGCAAGGAAAACCATGAATCAAAGGGGCTCTACTATACCACCAGGCGTGAGCATGATTAGCCATTACAAGCGGTTTCAAAATTGTCATGTGACTAAAATTGCCATTGTGACGAATGGCAAGACACAAGCGGGAGTGTCCACCTAGATGTATGCGGACTAGATCAGTTTACAAGTTGGTACAGTCCACCGGGTAGGCTGGTAGTCTTTAAATGAGGGACACATAACAATCTGAATCCCAGAGATGTTGTTATGCTTTGTTACCACTTTTGATGCCCGTATGAAACCCATTGAACTCCGAACCGTCCCTGGAAGGAGGGATCCCCCACTCTGAGTTCCTTCTCCAGATTTCCTCATTGTTTATTAAGGGAGTTAATTAACTTGTTAATTAGGGGAGCTAGGGCTAGGGGGCGTGTCATAATCACAACCCATAATCATATGGCCTGTAAAGCCCTTTGAGACTGTAACTGTGATTAAGGGCGATACAAATAACATTGACTTGACTTGACTTAATGAAAATGACGTCATTTTGGCATTTCTGAACACGAATGCGAGATTGCTGTCAGGTGTGTGTCGGGGGCGTGATGTACTTACAGTATGAAGAGATCTTCCTCACTGGAGATAGACTCTCCATTCACCTCCTGGGAGTACAGCAGCATTTGCCTAAACACACACACACACACTTTAATTAACTAAGTGTACCGCGTATTCTATCAGCAAACAAATAGTGGGGCAAATGGTGTGTATTTAGACCGTAACTGATAAAGAACAAACGGTGAAACCGGATGAACGGTCGAGTGCGAGCACCACTACAATCGGTCAAAGTTTGTTGAAAGCCATGCGCCTCGTAATCTGACAGGCGTGGCTTCGACTGACGTAGAACTTGGGAACATGGGTCCACTTATCCTATTTTTATTCTGGTTGGTGGAATGAAGTCTCTTCGGTTTGTTCCGTGAGACTGAGGTCCTTGCAGATAGCTCTGTTCTGTTACGCTTCATACACACTGGGTGTGTTGTTCCATCGTGGTTCGCAGGAAATCGAGTTATTTTCAATTCAAAGCAGGTTTTACATAAGCGTCTGGATTTTTTCAATGTGTGCAGTAAACGCTGAAAAACTGCGCGGTACAAACAAGGAACGGGCTGTGCTAAAAAATATGTAACTTTTTGTGAAGCCAGTATGTATGAGGTTGAAGAGGGGGCGTTGCCCTGAAGTTCTTACAGATAACCTTCCTGTTCTGAGAGTCTGAGGTTCTTGTGGATGGCCTACAATATGCTCTGTGACTGTGGTTTTCCCTGATGGCCTACCTCTGTACTGTTACTGGTTCTTGAGGTTCCTTAGACGCTCTGCCCTGAGAGTCTAAGGTTCTCGCTGATTGGCAACCTCCGTCCTGAGAGTCTAAGGTTCTTGCTAATGACCTAACTCTGTTCTGAGAGTCTAGGGTTCCTACTAATGACCTAACTCTGTCCAGAGAGTCTAAGGTTCTAGCTGATGGCCTACCTCTGCTCAGTGAGCCTGCGGTACTTGTCCTTGTCCGCCGCGCTGAGGCGTAGCAGCGGCTTCAGTCCCTCCCGGTAGGTTTTCACATTCTGGTTGTCCACGTACACGTCGTACAAGTCCTTCTTCTCCTCAAAGATCTTCTCAGTCGTGCCTGCACACACACAAACACAGCAATGAACTCATTTAGCAGACACTCCACACTACATACCATATCCAACGTGACTTGCATTAATGAGCAGGTATCTTGCTCAAGGATGCAGACATTGGGGTTCGAACCCAGAACCTTTTCAGCTGGGGTCAAACAGCCTCACACCACCATGATCATGCCCCCCCCCCCCTCATAGTGTATAAACAGCCGAGAGCACTCACATGCTACGTAGGCTAGCTCGTTCTCCAGGGCACTGATGTCGGCGACGTTGACGTAGAAAAAGGGGCGGAACTCCGGGACGGTCACGCCCACCCCGGGGATGGAGATGTTGGCGAGGCAGCAGCAGCAGTACACTGAGGACGAGATGACGAGAGTGTTCATCTGAGCTGTCACTCAACGAGTACAGTAAACTACAGTACAGCCCAGCAATGAAGGTTCTTAACAATGGAAACACCACAGCAACAACAACAAGAAACGTATGAAAAGAAATGCATTCCTATCGGGCTTTTATTCACATTCACCCATTGATACGCACATTTATACACCGAAGGCGGTGTTACACAGGCAGCAACCAGCTTGTCGGGAGCAGTTTAGTTGTGGTTAGGCGTTTTGCTCAGGGACACCTCGACATTTAGCTAGGATGAGGCGGGGATCGAACCAGCAACCTTCCTGTGGCCAGACAACCCACTATGCCTCCTGAGCTACTGCCACCCCCCAAATGATTAAAAAAAACATCAATTTGAGGGTAGAATGAAACACCTGACATTAATTAATTAAGAGAGAGAGAGAGAGAGAGAGCATATGAATAGACACAGGTGTTGCTCATAAACACTAATTAGGAGTCTGCTGCTTTTATGAATCTGTATTCATATCCGTGCACAATAGCTTCTCTAACACTGTTATCACGCATCACTCCGTAACTAATGGCAAATAAAATTTGACAGTACGACTATATTACTCATGAAATATTAACCAACACAATAATTCATGAATATATTTGTAGCCTTTGTAAAATTGAATATAAACTATAGAATGTGCCTCTGTATTGGGAAATTCGATTCAATTCAAATTATATTTTGAATTGACATACAAATGTCATACAAAAGTTCAAACTGCTTCACATAAAAGTACTTAAAGACAGAAACATTAAGGCATAGACACAAACAACACATACATACTGTACATAAATGGTGTGTTCAATGAGTAGAAATACGGATATCGTAAATACAAAAATGAATTCATAACATAACTTTGTATAGTTGTACTGTATATACAGGCTGCAATAGTAATGTACATTGGTGTACAATATTTTCTGTAGACAATATATTTTCTACATTTTTATTTTTATGTGTGTACTTCACGTCGTCACATCGGTGTGAAGTATGAGACAAACAGACAAACAGTCACAGTTCTTGTGGTAACAGACGGATCATGTGACAAGACCATATAAGGAGAAGGGGCGGCTCACCTCGGTAGCAGACCACGCCCACGGGCGGCGGTGAGAAGATGAGGATGCGACGGCGGAGCAGTGCCAGCTTCCACATCACCATGATCTGCTCGCCGAAGAAGCGCGTGAACTGCGACATGCAGCCCGCCGGGTGGGTGATCTGAGGAGGAGACCACCGGGGGGGGGGGGGGGGGGAACACAGGGGTGTCGTCGGTGACTCACCTGGTGCAGTGCTGGCTGCTCTCCCACCGTTGTGCAACAAACCTGCCGATTAATTCTAGGCCCAATCGGGTCTGAATTCGCCTGTGATTGGGGTCTCAAGACATTGGCATAGGCAATTTCGGCGGACCTCCATAGAGTCTGGAGGGCACAAATTTGGTTTGAAGAGGTTTGATATTCTCGGGCCTGACTTGCATAGTGTGTGCCCCCCCCCTTCGCAACCCCCCCCCCGCGCATATCCCCAGTCACCTTATAGTGCGGACCACCGATTTGGCGGCAAGGCAAGAGGGATCGCGAAGACCAATAGTGTCGCTTTAAAAGTTTAAAAGTTGCGTTGTCTAAAGTGAGTTACAGTAAACTCATGTAGGACTACAGGAGAGACGGCGGACACCAGGTGTTTGAACCCAGTACCTCTTGGCAGGGTGCTAAACACACTAACCACTAAACTATCTTCACCCCGTCAACCTTCAACTTAATGAATCAATTAATTAAATTAATATCCATGTACATAATAAAGCTTTCACTTTGACTGAAATATGTTTGATGTTTAATATTTATGCGTAACCATTTTCCCTGCCTTCATTTTATAACCAGCAGTACATTTGATGATTCTCACAGTGTGTGTGTGTGTGTGTGTGTGTGTGTGTGTGTGTGTGTGTGTGATCTCGTTCTCGTGTGTGTCCGTCCTACCTTCATCTCGGGGTGCATGCTGTGACTCAGCGAGGTGCTCCAGGTGTGGGCCGGACTTGCAGTGACCACCCCGTCGCCACCGGGGGGCAGCAGAGCCCTCTTGTCCTCATAGAAGGCCTCCAGAGGGGAGTAGTGGCCGGGGGCTTGCAACTGGAGCCTGTAGGGGGAGAAGGAGGGCGGGGAGATGGTTTATTCATGGTATTAAAATCGCTTTGTCCCTCCATGCATAATGGATGAAGAGATCCTTTTTGTCGATTAATTTGTATTTTTATCTTTTTTTTAACCACGATGATAACAGCTGGTTTTAGTCCCCCTGCTTTGGACCTGTGGTCTGGACTTGTGGTCTGGACCTATGGCCTTTAGAGGAGAACCAAGTCCTGAACTCAATTCTGTCCACTAATTTGCATTCCTTGAATTGTGTTCCTTGAATAGTATAGTTGCATAGTCAGTCTATGCTGTTGTGTAATGCGTATTTGTATGGTGTAGTTGGTTGTGAAGTTGTAGGGTGGAGAGAGACAGAGGAGGTGGGACGGGTTGTGGAGGTTTTGGCAGAGCTCCGAGTTATGAGATCGACCAATGAGGAGCAGCACGAGTTTGGACGATGTCACGGGTTGCCGGGTGATTCAGAATGTGCCGGGGGCGTAGATAAAGAACAAGGAGAGGCTTTATGAGAGATGATGTTGATGGTGATGCTCTGAATGATGTGTGAATGGTTCATCTTACTTTATGATTACAAGAGATCAGTCAAATACTCATGAAATTACATAGCGCCCCCTTTGGACGCATGTCATAAAGTATATTGGTCTAGTATATTGGCAAGTATATTGGTCAGTATATTGGATGTACTGTATATTGGTAAGTATTTTGGTAAGTATATTGGTAAGGATATTGGTAAGGATATTGTATGTATATTTCTATGTATATTGGCAAGTATATTGGAAGTAAATTGTATGTATATTGGTAGGTATACTGTACGTATATTGGTAAGTATATTGCTAAGTATATTGAATGTATATTGGGAAGTATCTTGTATGTATATTGCTAAGTATATTGTATGTACATTGGTCATATAGTCATATCTGTGTTGCCCTTCAACGGCTAAAAGAGGGGGGG
>PIJE02001485.1:0-5000 GCA_002895965.2 Coryphaenoides rupestris
TAATACTTATTCGAACCATGAAAAGTCCAAGTACAGATGAGTTAAAAATCATTCTCTGCCTTTTCTTACAGTGTTGGAACAACAAGTTTCTGCATTTTAATCGCACTTTATTTTTGCACTCCAAACACCACGGAACGTTTCTCAGTGGACGAATTGTAGGCTCAAATATGGACGGACCGGAAGAGATCGCGTTTGACCGTTTTTTTTGTTGTTGTTGTTACCATTTTAGATGGTAGAGATGGTAGAGATGGCACTTTATGTTAAACTGTTGGTCTGTGTAGCTAAAATAAACAGGATTTTGCTGCTTAAACGTATGTATATGTCTATTCATTGAGTCTACCAAAATCCATTTGAATTGAAAAATGTTGCTTCTCGTGTCAAATATTGATATGCGATTAAAATGTGATTAATTGCGATTAATTAATTACAAAGCCACTAACTAATTAGATACATTTTTTTAATCGAGTCCCACCACTATTTATTTGTATTCATTGAGAGTATTCTCAGATGTAGGTTATTATTATTATGTGGGGCTGAAGTTGATGGCTGACCCTGGATCAGTTGAAGGTCGAGTATGGCTGACCCTGGATCAGTTAAAGGCTGAGTATGGCTGACCCTGGATCAGTTGAAGGTCGAGTATGGCTGACCCTGGATCAGTTAAAGGCTGAGTATGGCTGACCCTGGATCAGTTGAAGGCTGAGTGTGGCTGACCCTGGATCAGTTAAAGGCATATATATACGTGTATAGCCGACTCTAGATCAGTTGAAGGCGTATATATAGGAGTATAGCTGACTCTAGATCAGTTGAAGGCGTATATATAGGAGTATAGCTGACTCTAGATCAGTTGAAGGCGTATATATAGGAGTATAGCTGACTCTAGATCAGTTCAGGCTTCTGTTGGCACTCACCATCCATAACGTCAAAACCAGCGATGATTATTTTTACAGCTCTGCTTAATGCACACTATTAGCGCTGTATTTAAACACGATCATTTAATTGATTCACAAATTGATTTATTGATGTTAATTCAAGTGTTGCAAGTATTAATCACGCACACACAAGAAGAATTGCACACACTCAAGAATTAATTTGCTACGTTATATGAGCTGTTGTGTGATCAACTAATGATATGAATTAATCAACTTTAATAAGAGTTCTAACACTATTGTTCAGCCAATTTGTCACTTTACGTGACAGAGACAAATCTCGTACAAACTTAAAATCGATTTACACAACCTATTTATAAAGAAATGTAAAAACACCACAGGGTTGTGTGTGGGATTTGTTGACAGGATTATTTTGTACAGCGATTAATACCGGACCAATTAAATACTTCATGACTTTATGATCATTATTTGCCGTTATCAGAAATGTTGCGCTGTTTAATGAAAAAACTAAGTCTGGTACGATGATGCAGTGAGTAATTGGCAATATTTAATATACGACCGGGATATTTCTCATATTGTCATATCGATATGGTGCAAATTCTGGGCGAGGAAGTGTCTAATTATGATGGCCTATGACATCTGCCAATTATACTTGGACTACAGAGGCTCTCCACTGTACCCTAATTGGGATTCGCGGCGCGAGCGTGCACGTGAGCGCGTGCACGTGATCCTGTTTCCATGGTGTCTTGTGCGTCAAAGCCACAACTAATAAGACGTTATGAAGGAAGAGGCTTTCCATATGTTTCCTCTCTGTGTACAGGGGAGTAAACAAAAGCTGTTTATTCCAAGGGGCCTCCTGTCCAACCATGGCGACTCAGAGCCTGGCTATGAGGTAAACAAACAATGTTTTATTAGAAAAGTTGTCATCGCTGCTGTTGTTGTCGTCGTTGTCGTGGTTGTTGTTTTAATTGAGAGGAGTGAACATAAATCCCCGGTCTATCGGTCCTCGTCGATACCTGCGCGACTACCGTCCAATAAAGTAGAGTTTTATTATGCCGCCATAAAGTAAAACCGTCCCCTCCGCCCGCCTCCGCCTCCGCCCCCGCCTCCATCCCCTCCCTCCCCTCGACACACACGGTGATAGGTTCTGCACCCCAGAGGAGCGGGTAAGCAGTTCATTAGCGGTGATGTCATGTCTTCAAAGTATCGATCACCGCAGTCAATGGGAAACGGGTTATAAGCTACTTGTCCGTATAGCGACACGACGCAACGGGCGACATAAATTATTTAAAAAGGGCACATCCACCGCCGGGCCGCCGCGAAGCCATCAATCACGAGATATAGCGATGGCAAAAGAGGTGAGCTTCACAGGGCTCTCTCTTTTCTCTCTCTCTCTCTCTCTCTCTCTCTCTCTCTCTCTCTCTCTCTCCCCCCCCCACAACAATTCTCTCTCAGCAGCCAGGTGAGGTGTGAGGAGGGGAAGGCGAGGCAAGGCCAAGGGGGTGACCGTGTGTCACTCACATTGTTGCCTCTTCCTCTTTGAAGACCCCCCCGGCACTGGCCAACCCCCCACCCCCACCCTGGGATAGGATGGGACGCCTAAATGGATTCTCTCTGTGTTCACCGCTCTGGACCCCAGACAGACACAAAGACAGACAGCCTTACAACTATAATAAGCTAAAGGCTTCCAGCCCTTGTGAGCCAAAACATGAAGCCAGTAAAAGGATGATAGACAGATCGGATGGCTAGATGAATAGATAGATAGATGGATGGGTGGACGGAGCTGAATAGATAGATGGAGGGATAGATGGATGAATAGATAGATAGATAGATAGATAGATGGACGGGTGGATTTGGAGCTAATTCATCCTATAGTGCCTATAGAATAGCAACACAAAGAAAAAGACAAGCTGTGGTAACCAGGCGTGCGCCTCACCTGGCGTAGCGTTGCCCCGGGCGACAGCAGCGGCGGCAGAAGAGGAGGAGGACGGCGACGGTGACCAGCGTTCCCACCAGGAAGATGGAGAGAATCACCAGGAGCAGCACATAGCCGTCCTGCCTCCCTGCGGCCCCTAGAGGGACCCCCTCAGAAAACAGGCACACACACACACACACACACACACACACACACACACACACACACACACACACACACACACACACACACACACACACACACACACAGAGACACACACACACACAGAGACACACACACACACACACACAGACACACAGCACAGCCCAGCCTAGCCTCCATACATCAGTACACACATTTAACACGTTTGTGTTGAATGGGAGCCTCAGGTGTTCTGGGCACCGTAGCAGAAGGTAGAAGCATTTCCTTCTGGGCTCCTTCAGCCTTGGGAAAATGGGTGATAGCCTATATTTTACTACGTCTATGGTTATAGCACAATAGCAGTCTAGTATAAACCGTCGAGAAAAAGAACGGCAGGATCACAAGCTTTGATCACGTTAACATTTCCACGTACATTTATGTGCATTTAGTGCATTTACTCGTTCTATTAGCCTCGTAACTATGAATACTGGAAAACAGCTCTCATCTTCTTATCTTTATGTACCGCAGCGACGTACTGCCGTCTCCTTCAAAACAAATGTACACTTTGTAAGTCCCTTTGGATAAAAGCGTCCTAAATGCCCTCAATGTAAAATGTAAATGTGATTTAGCGGAGGGCTTTGTCCAAGGTGACCTACAATGTATGGCTGTGAGGGTACAGTAAGATTTAAATAGAACAGGTTTCAAGCACTAGGATACGATATTTGAGCCTACAATTCGTCCACTGAGAAACGTTCCGTGGTGTTTGGAGTGCAAAAATAAAGTGCGATTAAAATGCAGAAACTTGTTGTTCCAACACTGTAAGAAAAGGCAGAGAATGATTTTTAACTCATCTGTACTTGGACTTTTCATGGTTCGAATAAGTATTGTTTTATACAAACAATAAATAGATACATTTAAGACATATGTGCATATAAGCTTATCAAACGTGATTCTATCACATTAAATCAAGATCCAGTCAACCAATCAACCAATACATTTTCCGTAAGTCATTTATTTCCCCCTGTGTTTGTGATATAACGTATAGAAAAAATTCTAAATGTATATTATTCATCGGCTGTAGCACAGAGCGCACAGTACAGTACAGTAGCAGAGACACCGTCCACCAACCACCCAATCACCATGCAGACAGGGGGTTGGAGGCGGGCCGGTGCGTCGGTGACAGCCCGGTCCTGGCACGGCACGGCATGAACATGAACATGGACAAGCAGCCCCCCCTTTGGTTTCCACGCCGACCGCCTGATGCCCACCCATATCCAGCTCCTCTTGTGAGAGATATAACCACCGTCGGCTGTGTGTGTGTGTGTGTGTGTGTGTGTGTGTGTGTGTGTGTATGTGTGTGTGTGTGTGTGTGTGTGTGTGTGTGTGTGTGTGTGTCTGTGTGTGGATCGGTCGTCAACAGCAGGTAACGTTTTATACACCCTTCCCCTCTCTTAAACCGTTTCCCATGTGGCGCGAGGGTTTTGCGGGGGCGTTCTCATTAATAAAAAAGCCCGGACCTTGTAATGTCTGATCCCTCAAACGTAGGAGCAAGCACCCGGCAGAGAGAGAGGGAGAGAGAGAGAGAGAAGGAGATGGAGAGAGAGAGAGAGAGGGGAGAGGGAGAGGGAGAGGGAGAGAAGGAGAGGGAGAGAGAGAGCCGGGGAAATGTCATCAGACATGGAGGAGGATAATGTTCCATCCACCAACTTTTTTAAATCCGTGTACAGGTTGAGGTTGATTGGGCTTGTTCCGACGTATGGCCACGAGACCTGACTGGCTCCTTAACACACTGAACATCTCTCACAAGGAACCCACTTTAAAATAGTTTTGGGGGGGTTAGTGTGAGGGAAGAGGAAGACGAAAGTAAATCGGGGAATTGTGTTCAGTGTTTTGGTTACAAAGAGTTTCTCCTTCTCCGGGGTTCGCCTCCGGAGACCTGGACGGAAGTTGTTTTGTTCCAAGGGGGTAAAAGCTGGTTTGGTATTTCTGTACGATGGTACAATCATGGATGTCAGTAGACACACTCATGGTTGGGGGAGCTGAGCCATAACTGGGGG
>PIJE02001485.1:25630-55630 GCA_002895965.2 Coryphaenoides rupestris
CTGTCAAATCTGTATGACAGATTGAGGTGAACTCTGGTGGACGGAGGGAGCTCTGGTTTAGGGGATGAGGAGTGAGGAGTGAGGAGGAGGAGGATGAGGAGGTGGTGGGGGTGGGTGGCTTACTCCAGCAGCCAGAACAAGACCTCCAGCAACCCGGCAGGCAGGCAGGCAGGCACACGCAGGGGCGGCACCAGAGATTTTCGGACCCGTGAAAAGAAACTTCATAGGGCCCCACCACGGCCGAGCGGAAAAAAGTTACGTTATTTTACCAAAAAACTAATTTTAACATCATTTAGACCAGGGGTGTCAAACATGCGGCCCGGGGGCCCGATGCGGCCCGCCAGCTGAACCAATCCGGCCCGGGAGCCAATTTCATAAAATGGGTTCGATGGATGGATGGATACATTTTTCTGATTGATTTGTTAACTTTATTCCAAATCACTAAAACATGGTTGTAGTTCCTACAAATAGCCACTAAGCTGCACGAATCGTAAGAGTTTCATATGTATTTTCGTGGAGTTTTGTTTGTCCGGCCCCTGCTAATTAGCATTGGGTCTGTTACGGAGTTTGACACCCCTGATTTAGACCATCATTATATATTTATATATATGGACCCATATAATCCTGTGATACATTTACTATGTGGTTAAATGAGGTTTGCTTGGAGTATCATGCTTAAGAGAACATTACTTTCTTCATGCTTGTTTAAGTATTTATTTTGTAAGAGGGTGACAGGGGCCCCCAGTATATTTTGTTTTATTGTTTTTGATACAAATTTCAGTCTATCAACCAATTCATTTTGCCAATTTTACTGTAGTTATGTCACTAATTACTTAGAAGAAAAGAAATCCAAATAAAAACAAACTTTTATTTTCAGGCTTTTAGCGGGGCCCCACTCCACTTTGGGGCCCTGGGTAGTCAGTCACACTTCCTCCCCCCAAGTTCGACGCCTCTGGGGAGACAGGTGGTGGTGATGGTGGTAGTGGTGGTGGTGGTGGTGGTGGTGGTGGTGCCCGTGACCCAGACTGGCCCCGCCGTACCAAAGCCTTGCTCCCTGGCTGCCGTGCCCGCCAACGCTGACGGCCGTGTCTGATCCACCTGATAAATCTGATAAATCCACCTGATAGGTAAATTATACCCAGACATTAAAAAAAAATAAGAAGAATTTATCAATATAATAAGTATGTGGAAATTACATGCTTTTGCACGTGATACATTTGCACAGAAAGAAAGAAAATGAATAGTTTTTAAACGGCACGTGAGATGGCTTTTCAAACTAGTGTTATTTTATACTGGTTTTGTAAAGCAATGTCGCCCCCCTTTGGTCGATGTGGGGAACTGAACAATACAGTTCTACGGAGTTCCTGTCTCACAATCCTTTAGACGGAGCGTTCTGGATAGTCTTATGGTTTTCATGAGATTACCAAGATCTAGGTTTGTTTTAGTGATAATGCTCTATTGTATGTATATAATAATATAATAATAACTTTGGGGTGCATGCCATTGTAGGCCCAAGCATTAATTGTTATTCTCTTTTAAATCGGTCTAACGTTGAAACTGGTTTAGTTTAGACTTTCGACGTGTGTAAATGTGGAGTTCTACTGACCTCTAGTGAATGATTCCGGATCTGTCTCCACCATGGATGAGCCTGCAATGTCAAGCATCAGTTACCACAAAATATTACTTCCTTTAAAACAAGAGGGACTATCAGGTTACATTGTTTGCTTAATTAAACAAGTAGGCTATCAGCCATAATTGCTTTCGCTAAATTGAAGGAACATCTTATGTATTGGAAAGCAATAGTGTTATCATTTAGTCTATAATCAAACATGACATTTGACATCAGTGGCAGCTAATATAATAAATTAATTCAGCAGAGATTTGCTTGCTATGCGAATGCTGAATTCGCACCTCAATATGAACATTGTAAAGAAAATCCAAGTATAGAACAACAACTATAGTGCACTATATATTCTCCCTTTAGCTAAAGGTAATTAGATCGTTTTCTGGTCAATCATAACATATCTGGACATGATAGGTACAGTTAATTGAAAGTGATATTCATTTTTATCATTTTCATCACCAGCAGGTCACTTAGGTCTTCTGACCAGTGCTTACTGGTTGTCCCTCACTCCAGGCTCAAAACAAAAGGTGATCGAGCCTTTGAAATTGTGGCACCTACACTGTGGAATGCCCTTCCACTGGACTTAAGATCTGCGGTCTCAGTTGACACAAAGTAGCTAATGACTCGTCTGTTCAGACTGGCCTTTGTCTAGCCTCTTGTGTCTGTGTTTCTTTGCTTTTATATTTTATTTTTTCTTACTATTTGATGGTCTTGTTCTAACTATTTTACTCTTGTGCAGCACCTTGTGACTTCTCTGTGAAAGGTGCTATATAAATATACTTTACTGACTTATTTACAAGTAGTTTGTTCGACGGTGGTGTACGAATCACGATGTATACAAGATGTTTCAGTGTAAATATTAATAACCTATTGTTTTGTTTTTAATCAAAAAAATGTAATAATCAAATGTCTATAGCTTCCACCCAGCTGCATACCAGGCATATAGAATACCACGTATATAATACATTAATTGTATAGCTACTGTAAAGCTACATCGTTAATGAATACCTGGATGTACAGTATACCAGGGACGTGCGGTCAGGGGAGAGCCTCCCCTGCCATACTCCAATGAAAATAGCTGTTACGAAAAGTAAAAAATAAAATAATATAAAATTTAATTAAATTAAATAAATATTAAGATGTTTCCACTGATCTGTGTTCTAAATGTAATTTCTGTATGATTTCAATCATTTTTTATAGTCAAAATCGCCAAATTTGCGGAGCTCCGCTGCAAATACAGGGAGAGACGAGAGGTGAGGCAGCGACGAGCTCAGCCTCCCCTCTGATTGCGCAACCCCTCAGAAACTGGATGGAGCGCGGGCAAGAAGCGCGTGCCTGTTACTATCTCTAGTTTCTGTATGACGTCATGTTTGTAGACCTTCATTACATGTCCTCGCCTTCCATAGTCCATTGCAGGTCACTTATTTCACGTACAGTATGTGTATCAAAGATATTTAGGCTCGCTGGTCTCGTCATAGAACTGCAATGAAAAAGCACCAGGGGAGGAGCTATCACATCTGCCTCACTGAGGGGGGCGTGTCTTGAGCCCACGTAATTGACGCTGGGGTTTAGGCCAGCCTGGGCCTGTGTGCCAATTCAATGGTGAATTTAAGCTACAGCTATCGTGTTAATATGTGTAAATCTGGCTTTGATCGTAGCCAGTGCCTTTTTCATTTGTGTTGAATGAGTATGAATAGAGGAACTGCATTCGCCTATAAAACGTGAATCGAATACGTACCTGTATGCGTGTGTTGTAAAGAATGCTGATATGAAATATGAAACATACGGTCGCCTAACCAGTAGTCATTGTGCAACCTGCCAATTGAATGGTGAATTTAAGCTACCTCTATCGGGTTCATATGTGTGTAAATCTGGCTCTGATACTAGCCAGTGCCTCCCCAGCCATTGACCTCACCGCACGTCACTGCAGTATATGCATATGATCTCCACACCTCAGATCCCACGTCAGGTGACCCAGGCCATGTGACATCAGGGCACTCTGGTGCAGAGCAGGAAACTGCAGACGATGTAAAACCAATAAACATGTTAAAGAAGGGTTAAATAAAACAACACAATGTGTTTAATAAAATAGTATAACACGTTGGGATTACATGGTAAACATGTGTTAAATATGTGTTAAACATGTGTTAAATTAAACTCTGCTACATTCAAGTACATCAATCACAGCTCTTACTGGTGTGACCTGAGTTATAGGACAGATTTAATCCGAGAGACATACATTATACAAAGGCCTACATTTGATCAGATGAGAATATAATACATTTTATTAGATTTGAATCGAGTAGAGTACAGTTTATTAGATTATATTTAAAACTATATTTTGTTGTATGATTCAGGTTTTACATCCTCGAACCAAGCAAGACATTTTGACCATTAATCCAATCCCCCACAACCACTTTATATGATAAACCTGCTATATTATTTACACATTATATCTGTGTGTGTGTATGTGTGTGTGTGTATAGCACCCCCTACTGGTTCAGAATGTAGCCTACAGCTCTTAAGCGTTAATTTTCCTCAGGAACAGCAAGCTATAAGCACCTTTTCTGCGGTCGGTGATGATGAATCCCTCTGCGGCTTGTTAAGAGACGGCTCACAAAGTTTCACAATGCAGATGTTTAACTGCAATTGTAAATACATTACTTATTACTTATCTACACTTGACAGCAGCATGTTTGCATCTCATGTTTGCATCTCAAGCGTGCTGCTGCTAGATCTGCACGCATTGTTAGTGTTCGAGTGGTCATCTACTGTGGCTGGAGTTCGGGTTCTGGTTCAGGTTCAGGTTTTGGATTGTCTGTAGCAAAGCAGCGAGCTCGGGAATCAATGTGACACAAGGCAGTATCACTCGGAATGATTCAAAGTTTATTCAGATACATAGAGCATATATACATTTTGGGATAGAAAAAACAGAGGAGCATTTACATGTAGATTCACAACAAAGCAGATATGGAGACGCACCCCCCACGTTGACCTCCCAATCCCACCAAGGACAACGACACTCGAGGACAACACCAGCGAGTGCATCTCAGGGGCATCCCAGGGCCAACAGATAAGAGTGAAGCTAACTAGTCACGTAGGTCAAACAGATAACTAGTCACGTAGGTCAAACAGATAACTAGTCACGTAGGTCAAACAGCTAACTAGTCACGTAGGTCAAACAGATAACTAGTCACGTAGGTCAAACAGATAACTAGTCACGTAGGTCAAACAGATAACTAGTCACGTAGGCCACACAGCAGAGTGGAAAGTTACCGGCCCACACGATCAATACATCCACAACTCCCAACAATTGCCCTCTTTTATTCTAACAGAATAATCGAGAACAGGAGTTGTGGTCCCCTCCTCGTTTAGGACAAGGGGGTTCACTAGAAACATCCTATTTCAAACTCTAAGCCATGAGCAGTGTTTAATACAAAAAAAGTACACAATGTCGCTTGTAAGCAAATCACACTCAAATGTTATTGGACACAGATTAGTTCGGGAAAAAATCTGGTACCTTCTGCGGGTGATCAAGGGAGTATACAACTTGACAACAAACAAAACCCCCAAAAACATTCAAGATTATATATATTTTCAATCATAATCATAATCACAAGAAAAGTATTTCCCCAAAGGTATTGATAAAATGGTTTGCTTTGCCTAATCTACTGATTGATCTATAATTTACACAGAACGTGAAGGTCATGGTAACTTGATTGTCGTGATTGTCGTACGTGATTGTCGAAGTACATTATGTGTTATGTATTATGTGTGATGTTTTTATGTATTATTTGGTGGATCCATGTGTAGTTTATCAACGCCATATTTTTGTCGCTTCGAGTTAATTTTTAGTTTGATTGGTTGGGGGCGTGAGGGCCACAGGAGGTGTCCCCGATAGGCTGGTAACTGTGTAAGTCAACGTTATGCATTTTGGTTGTAATCATCCTAGTTCTGCGGTGCCATAGGGTTTATAACATTCAACTGGTAAGCATCAACACTATCTGGATTATAGAGCCCAACATTCGAATCCGGGAGATATGGTCTACTAGGGTCTGGTATTCTTGTGATATGAGGAAGGGGGATGCATAAACAAGCGCTTCATTAACTGGACCGTTGTAGAAATTTCTTCCTTCTAACAAACCCTCAACACATCAGTCCAATACAAAATACCATGAAGCACAATATGACCAGTGCTATTATGGGAATGAGCCGCTGACAGAGCGATTGGTACCTGGTGGTGTACAGGGGGGCCCATTGGATTACCAATAACAACCCATCCATGCACCTAGTAGAAGGCACATCGCTAATGTGGTTCGACAGTTCCTGTTCACAATGGCGGGGAACATCCTGATTCAGGAATCAGGATAGTCAATTTCAATGGATTTCAAATGGGCATCTTTTCTTTCATCCTTATTGACAACCTTCGGAGGCGCAGTTGATGCTGTGATCTCGTGTGCCGGGTCATCTTCTTCTTTCTCCGGAGTCACCTCCTGGGTCATTTTCCACGATGAGGGGAGCATCTGCTCCTGGTTGGGGCTTTCGTTTTCCCGATGGTGGGGGCCTCTGGTCAGCCCATGGTTGGAGCCCTCTTTGTTGAAACCTCTAGTCAGTTCTTATCTGTTGAGCCCTCTGTTGGTCCTTTTTCTCTCGGCTGCTGGTGTAAATTCATTGTGGTTGGTCGGTTGGGACCACAGTCCTGGTTTCCATAAGTGATCTGGAAAGTTACTGGACCACAATATTAATACATCCACGGACTCCCAACAGTTAGAGACTTAAATTTTATATCAATAAGGCACAAGCGTTTCTAATTGTACACCTGCTTTAATTAGCAGGTCGGATTGGGGCCCCCTGAAAAGAACCATATAGGGAACCATGGCCGAGCCGGGAAAAAGTCACGTGGTATTTCCCCCAAAAAAATAATAGTGATACTTTACTATGTGGTTAATGATGGTTTGCATTGAAGTATCATACTTAAGAGAACATTATTTCTTCATGTTTGTTCAGTATTTATTTTGTAAGAGGGTGACAGGGGCCCTCCAGTATATTTGTTTTATTCTTTTTTGATACAAATTTCAGTCTATCAATCCGATTTATTTTGCCAATTTTACTTGTCGTTGTGTCACTAATTACTTAGAAATAATTAGTGACAAATGTACTCTTTGTAAGTCTTTGTAAGTCGCTTTTGGATAAAAGCGTCTGCCCAAATGCCCTAAATGTAAATGTAAATGTAAAATCCAAATAAAAACAAACTTTTAATTTTCAGGCTTTTAGCGGTGGGCCCCTCCACATTGGGCCCTGGGTAGTCAGTCACACTTACCCCCCCCCAGTCCGACGCCCCTGGTCGTACGCGCCGGGATCATGACGTCATCGGGTGGCGCGTTTTTTGGAGCGGCATAGTGCGTGCAGTTCCCTCTGTGGCCGGGAGATGGTGGTGTTGTTGAGGTGTTGCGCTAATGCTTGGCCCCTCCCTCCGGCTCCAGTCGAGGTTAAAGCAGGCAGGGTGATAAGTAAGATGGATCATACCAGTGTGACTAGCCTAGTCTTCCCAACACACACACACACACACACACACTCCAACTTCGCATTATGCTGTAAACGTGCTGGAGAATATGTTATATTTACACATTTGGGGGTAGGCTAGGCTTATATGGTGATTGTTGCAGTCTGAAATACTGTGGTGGTGATGAATGAAGAAGTACAGTTGTGGTCAAATGTTTACATACACTTGTAAAGAACATGTATGTCATGGCAGTCCAGAGTTTCTAATAATTTCTTGGATTACATACTTCTTTGTCACAAAAAACATTCATGAAGTTTGGTTCTTTTATGAATTTATGATGGGTCTACTGAAAATGTGACCAAATCTGCTGGGTCAAAAATATACATACAGCAATGCTAATATTTGGTTACATGTCCCTTGGCCATTTTCACCTCAATTAGGCGCTTTTGGTATCCATCCACAAGCTTCTGGCAAGCTTCTGGTTGAATCTTTGACCACTCCTCTTGACAGAATCAGTGCAGTTCAGCTACATTTGTTGGCTTTCTGACATGGACTTGTTCTTCAGCACTGTCCACATGTTCTCGATGGGGTTTAAGTCAGGACTTTGGGAAGGCCATTCTAAAACCTTAATTCTAGCCTGATTTAGCCATTCCTTTACCACTTTTGATGTGTGTTTGGGGTCATTGTCCTGTTGGAACACTCAACTGTGCCCAAAACCCAGAAGAATTTGGAGGTAATCCTGCTTCTTCACTATTCCATTTAGTTTTTGTAAAGCACCAGTTCCATTGGCAGCAAAACAGGCCCAGAGCATAATACTACCACCACCATGCTTGATGGTAGGCATGGTGTTCTTGGGGTTAAAGGCCTTCTCTCCTCCAAACATATTTCTGGTCATTGTGGCCAAAGAGCTCCATTTTTGTTTCATCTGACCACAGAACTTTCCTTCCAGATGGCCTTTTCTTTGTCCATGTGATCAGCAGCAAACTTCAGTCGAGCCTTAAGGTGCCGCTTCTGGAGCAAGGGCTTCCTTCTTGCACAGCAGCCTCTCAACCCATGGCGATGTAAAACACACTTGACTGTGGACACTGACACCTGTGTTCCGGCAGCTTCTAATTCATTGCAGACCTGCTTTTTGGTGGTTCTCGGTTGACTCAACCATCCTGACCAATTTTCTCTCAGCAGCAGGTGATAGTTTGCGTTTTCTTCCTGATCGTGGCAGTGACACAACTGTGCCGTGCACTTTATACTTATGAACAATTGTTTGCACAGTTGATCTCAGGACCTGCAGCTGCTTTGAAATTGCTCCAAGTGACTTTCCTGACTTGTTCAAGTCAATGATCTGCTTTTTCAGATCCGTGCTGAGCTCCTTTGACTTCCCATTGTAGTTGTGTCTGAGTCGTAATGATTATCATGAGTCATATTTAAATGGACTCAGAGAAGTCACCAGCTGTAGTCAATCATAATCACTCACAAGAAGTTAAGAGGCCACAAAGATAATTTGATTGACACAACTTTCTACATCACCTAAATTGATCATTCATGTTGCTGTATGTATATTTTTGACCCAGCAGATTTGGTCACATAGTAGACCCATAATAAATTCATAAAAGAACCAAACTTCATGAATGTTTTTTGTGACAAAGAAATATGTGCTCCAATCACTATCACAGAAAAATAAGAGTTGTAGAAATTATTGGAAACTCTTTTGACCACAAATGTATGTGGGAGTCGCCAGAGCATGTAGAAATTGCTTACTTTACCTTTAGTAAATCGCATGAGAACATATACAGTAGGCCGATTTGTACTCGTACTAGATCCATTGTGTGATTTATTCATTTACATTTACATTTAGAGCATTTGGCAGACGCTTTTATCCAAAGCGACTTACAAAGAGTACATTTGTTGAAGGAGAGGCAGCGATATATCACTGTGGTACCTGAAGATAAGAATAGAGCTGTTTTCCAGCATTCATATTTATGAGACGAATAGAACGAGTTTCATAATTGCTAAGTTGCCTGCATAAGTAGCTGGGCAGGCGTGCAATTCTAAGCATGATACAACATCTGAGAACGAACAACAATGCTAAGTTATTCATTGACAAATTATGGAAATTGATTCCTTTTTATATTTGTTATCTTTTGCTATATATATATTTTGTTTTATATCCTATTTTATATCTATATTTTATACCTATTTTATATTTATTTTCAAAATGTGCTAATATGATTTGTAGGCCTATCTGTCACAGAGGAGCACCTGGCACACACACACACACACACACACACACACACACACACACACACACACACACACACACACACACACACCACACACTGTACACACACACTTCAAAGAGATGCATCACGAGATTTTTGAATGTATTTATTTCTATTGTTTTGATATCCTCCGTCCTTTTCAGCACAGGTGGTGCTTCCCATTCATCGCAAGCTAAATAGCGACAGCATTGTTTAGCGCTTGCTAGTTTACATCCTCATTCACTTCACCGTTATGTAGAAAGGTGTTGGTGGTGGTGGGGGTGGAGGAGGTGGTGATGGTGTTGGAGCTAGTGGGGGTGGTGGAGGACATGGAGGTGGTGGTGGTGGTGGAGGTAGTGGGGGTGGTGGCGGGGGTGGTAAAATAAAACCATGAAATCCCAGCAGCTCTTGGTACAGAGCTCATCATAGTGGTGTGTGTGTGTGTGTGTGTGTGTGTGTGTGTGTGTGTGTGTGTATGTGTGGGTTTATAAATAGTTGCTAAGCATGCTGGGTACTGTGTGGAGCCTCCTTACAGAGACAGGAGCGCGAGACCTCAGAGGACACCTCTGATGCGAGGCAGACGTGGGGAAGCTGTGAGCTCCTGGAGGTGACAGAGTCAGAGATCTGCTCCACCTCCAGATCAGTGGCGGAGGCAGAGACTGTGTTGTTTGTTGTTGTTGTTGTTGTTGTTGTTGATGTTGATGTCATTGTTGTTGTTGTCAGCAACAGCAAAAGCACTTAATTAAAGCAAAGAATGCAGAAATATGAGGTCAGAGGAAACCCTCATTAGAGGCTTCTTATTATTATTATTATTATGATTATTATTATTATTATTATTATAATTATTAGGTATGCACTGATACCATTTTTTTCAGACCAAGTACAAGTACAAGTACTTACATTTGGGAACCTGCCGATACCGAATACCGATATGAGTACTTTTATATTACAAACCGATATGAGGTTTGTAATATACAAGGCATGCGCCAGGCGCCACCTATAGGTGAGGTGGTGTATTACACCAGGGATAGGATTATACTCGGTAGGATACTCGGTACCATGCGCAGTTGCTATTAAACATCCATAAACGACAACTCGGTTGCATCTCTTTATTTCAATATTCCTTGGCTCAGAATATTACAAGGTTAACGTTGCGTTGCCAAAGTGGTATCGGGTGCGGTTGTATCGGAGTAGTTTAACGAGGATGAGTACGAGTACATGAGCACAGTATCGGACCGGATACTGGATACTGGTATCGGCATCGGTGCATCCCTAATTATTATTTTTATTACTACTGTTGTCATGGTGTCAATAGATTAATTCAACAATAGCGGGGTGATTTCACTTCACAAAGCACTTAGTCCACGGAACCAGAATTCAAAGCCTTATCCTGGCGACACAATGATTCAGGCAAGAGTTGCGTCGATCAGTTCAGGTGGCCGCGTCTTTTTCATCAGACTAGAAGTTGGGAGTTGGTGACCCTGACTGGCGCAGCCAATCGGACCAGAACCAATCAGAACCAGCTAGCCGTGACCGAGAATTTGCTTGCAATGGTCTTTTCTTGACCTGCTCCAAGTCTGATACCTGACTTATTTTTCCCCGTTGTTTCATTTCCGTTTTATTTTCTTATGTATTTTGCACTTACCGTATAGCAAATGTCCTCTCACATGTGTATTTACCTGAGGTATACCTAACACACATTTATTTCTGAGGCTCTCATAAAAGAGAGGCAAAAAAGGCGTTTACAGTTACAACCATGCAAGATGTTTCTTATGTATGTGTGCAGAGGAGGCGTGTTTAAGGACTCCTATGATACCACCAGGTGTGAGCAGGATTAGCACTTCCAAGTGGTTTCAAAAACTGGTCTGAATGGCCCGTGTCCACCCAGAAGTATGGTGGATAGATCAGCCTACCAGTTGCTACAGTCCACTGGGTAGGTTGGTAGGCTGATCTATCCAGAAGACATCTGGGTGGACACTGACTCCCAATTCTGATGTCAAAAACCGGAGATGACACCGTTTTTTGAAAGCGCTTGGAATAGTTAATCACGCTCCCACCTGGTGGTATAATATGTCTCCTTTAATACAAAAGGTTTGAACTCACAGTTGGTGCACAATGACAACACCATGTCGGCCTGGGTGGTGTCTCAATGGTTGCTTCCTCCACCACAAAAACCCTACACAGAGCCACAGAACGGTGCTGGGCTGACAGACAAAGACCCCCCATTGCTTGTTCTAAACGAGTCATTAGTATATGTATCTGTGTACGTACGTGTGCGTGTGTGTGTGTGTGTGTGTGTGTGTGGTGTGTTGTGTGTGTGTGTGTGTGTGTGTCTGTGTGTGTGTGTGCCTCTGTGTGCATATGTGTGTGTGTGTGTGCGTCTGTGCATGCATATTTGTGTGTGTGTGTGTGTGTCTGCGTTCATGTGCAAAATGTGTTTGTCTGTGTTCTATGTACTGTGTGTGTGGTGTGTGTGTGTTGTGTCCTGTGTTGCATCTGTGTGTGGCATCCATGTGGTGTGCTGCGATCCATGGTGCAAGTGTGTGTGGTCTGTGTGTGCCTGCAAGTGGCATCTGTGGTGGGGTGCGTCCATGTGCAAGTGGTTTGTGTCTGTGCATCCGTGATGTGCGTGTTGTCCTGTATGCCTAGTGGTGTATGTGTGTGTGCATCCGTGTGTGCGTATGTGTTGTAATGACTATGTACAAGACATGCCGTTTCCCCACTCACAGTGGCAGCGAGGCACATATTAATTAACTTCATTGATTAATTGAATGACCATAATTGCGAGGAGGAGTGAGCGGATGAGACTAAGAGGATGATTGTGTGGCCGGTCAGTGAGCACGTTTACATGCACACTAATAAACCGATCATTATCGGATTTCTGGAGTTACCAGATTATTCAAGTGGTCATGTATACAGCATAGTCCGATAACCTTTATCGGATAAAGGCCTTTATCGGTTTATGAGAAATCCGATTAACACAGCTTGGTTTTTTGACCAATAATCCGTTTTCTTCGGCGCATTGTATACGTTAATCAGGTTTCTTTTCGTTCTTTTACATCTGCGCATGTGTTAAACGGATGTACCGACCGCCGTAAAACAAGAAGTGCAGATGCAGTCGCGTGGATGCAGTCACGCCAACTTAGCGACTTCGTCTCTATATTTAGCGAGTATTCAGACCCTCGAGCGACTCTTTTAAAAAAGGCGACTAGCGACAAATCTAGCGACTTTTTCTGGTGTTATTGGAGACTTTTGGCCGACTCTGACGTGAAAGCTCGTATCGTCTCTTCCTCTTGTCAAACGAGCAGCGGGCGGGTGCTGCCGTGGGCCCCTCCCCCTCCTTAAAGCACTCACAGGCGGCCCGGTCGTGTCCTCCGCAGCAGTCCCTCCCAGCTGCAGTCAGAGCAACGAGACGTTCACCCCTCCGCGTCCAGACTGTAAATGAAATCACGCAAAGCCGCCGCTGGCTGGATTCAGGGCGGGATGTTAAATGTAATATAAAAAATTAAATACATTTAAAAAACAACTAACAAAAAAAACGAAGGTAACTCCGCCCAGAGTTCTCTTTTGCGGTCAGTTTTGCCCTGGTCCCAAGCGCCCATACGTCATTGAAAGAAATCCAACTAATTCGGACTGAATCATGTAAAGCCTGGGTTTTCAGTTATCTGATTATTCCATTTACCTGATTATTCCCCAGTTATCGGATTATTGTGTGCATGTAAACGTACTCACTGTCTCTCTGTCTGTCTCCCTCTCTGTCTGTGTGTCTCTCTCTCTGTTAGGGTGTGTGCGGTGGCGGACCCAAACGCAAGACCCAGACTCAGAGTTATGCAATATGGAGTGTTTTAATTACGGGAGTGAAGCCAGCGAGACAGGTGGTGAGCGCGGCAGGCAGATGCAGGAACCGGCAGGCACGTAGGCGGGGAGGTGATCGGCTGGCTGGAAGCGATCGCGATCCATGCGGGATACGCAACGGGTAGTCTTACGACAGGGAGAACTGACGATAATGATCCGACGCCAAGTGGGTGGAAAGTTTTTATACGGAGATTAATTGGTGATAGATGGCAGGCGTGAGCGCAGCGCAGGTGCCCGCTATGACGCTTGGGGCGGCACCGGAGTCCGGAGCCACGGCCACCAACACCCGTGAGCCCGGAGACACGCGTCGCAGACCGTGACAGGACCCCCCCGGCGACCACCATCCTGGGCTGTGCACCAGTCAGGCGGACGACCTGGAGGCAGGGCAGAGGCCGAGCAGGGACCCCCATGTGGATGACCTGGAGGCAGGGCAGAGGCCGAGTAGGGACCCTCAGGTGGACGACCTGGAGGTACGGCAGAGGCCGAGCAGGGACCCTCAGGTGGACGACCTGGAGGCAGGGCGGAGGATACCGGTGACGTCGGAGCGGGGACCAGGGATGGCTCCAACCCAGCAGCGGGAACCGGGAACGGGGCCGGGGATGACCAGGACCGGGAACCAGGATGGCGGCGACCCAGCAGCAGGAACCGGCAGGGGCTGCTGCGGTCCAGCTGGGACCGGGACCAGGGATGCCTGCGACCCAGCAGCAGGAACCGGCAGGGGCTGCTGTGGTCCAGCCGGGACCGGGACCTGGGATGGCTGCGACCTAGCAGCAGGAACCGGAGGCTGCTGCGGTCCAGCCGGGAGCAGGACCGCGAATGGCTGCGACCTAGCAGCAGGAACCGGAGGCTGCTGCGGTCCAGCCGAGACCAGGACGGCTGCGACCTAGCAGCAGGAACCGGAGGCAGCCGCGGTCCATCGGGGATGACTGCGACCTAGCAGCAGGAACCGGAGGCTGCTGCGGTCCTACCGGGACCCAGGATGGCTGCGACCTAGCAGCAGGAACCGGAGGCCGCTGCGGTCCAGCCGGGACCGGGACCGCGGATGGCTGCGACCCAGCAGCGGGAAACAGGGGCTGCTGCGGTCCAGCCGGGACCGGGACCCGGGATGGCTGCGACCCAGCAGCAGAAACTGGCAGGGGCTGCTGCGGTCCAGCTGGGACCGGAACCCGGGATGGCTGCGACCTAGCAGCAGGAACCGGCAGGGGCTGCTGCGGTCCAGCCGGGACCGGAACCCAGGATGACTGCGACCTGGCAGCGGGAACCAGAGGCTGCGGTCCAACCCGGGAACCGAGAGCCAGGGATGGGGCTGCTGCGGTCCAACCCAGGACCCGGGAGCCAGGGGTTGCCTGCCTTGACGCCTGTGAGCCAGGTGGACACTATGAGGCCCCCCCAGGGCCAGGCAGGTCCCCAGGTAGCTCGGCAACTGCTGCGGTCCAACCGGGACCCGGGATGGCTGCGACCCAGCAGTGGGAAACCGAGGCTGCTGCGGTCCAACCCGGGACCCGGGAGTCAGGGGTTGCCTGCCTCGACGCCTGCGAGCCTTATACCTCGGCACCGGATGCCGAGGTACTCCCATAGGCTGATGTACTCCGGGGCTGAGTCTGAGTCGGCTGAGTCCATGTCTGGTTGGAACTCTGAGTCTGAGTCTGCTGAGTCCATGTCTGGTCGGATCATTCTGTTAGGGTGTGTGCGGTGGCGGACCCAAACCCAAGACCCAGACTCAGAGTTATGCAATATGGAGTGTTTTAATTATGGGAGTGAAGCCAGCGGGACGGGTGGTGAGCATGGCAGGCAGATGCAGGAACCGGCAGGCAGGTAGGCAGGGGGGCGATCGGCTGGCTGGAGGCGATCGTGATCCATGCGGGATACAGGTACACACGTGAGGAAACGGGAGTGAAGCCAGCGGGAAGGGGATGCAGGAACCAGCAGGCAGGTAGGCGGGGAGGGATCGGCTGGCCGGAGGCGATCGCGATCCATGCGGGATACGCAACGGGTAGTCTTACGACAGGGAGATGATCCGACGGCCGGGGTTTTTATACGGAGATTAATTGGTGATAGAGGGCAGGCGCGAGCGCAGCGCAGGTGCCGCTAATGACGCTGGGGAACCCGGAGCCCGGAGACACGGTCGAGACTGTGACACTCTCTCTCTCTGTCTCTCTCTCTCCCTCTCTCTCGTTGTCTCTCTCTCTCTCTCTCTCACTCTCTGTCTGTCACTCGGTCTCTCTCTCTCTCTCTGTCTGTCTGTTACTTGGTCTCTCTCTCTGTCTGTCTGTCTCTCTCTCTCTGTCTCTCTCTGTCTCTCTCTCTCTCGCTCTCTTTCAATTAAATTCAATTTAAAGAGCTTTATTGGCATGGGAAACGTACATTTACATTGCCAAAGCGAGTGGTAAATAAAAAGTGTACTTGTAAGGAACTAAACATATACAGGTAAGTTAAAAAATTGGATGTCCTTTTCCTGTCGCAACAGCTCACAAAATCTTGCTGCTGTGTTTGCACATTCCTGTACCTCGCCCAGCAGATATGGAAGTTTTTGGTTATTTGTTAAGTTTTCCAAATTCTTTTGGGTCTTTGAGATCTGTGGGAAGTATGTATCTCTAATGTCTTGGTATAGGTGGCAGGTTGTTAGGAAGTGTAGCTCGGTTTCCACCTCCTGTTGGGTGCAGTGGGTACAGAGTCTGTCTTCTCTTGGTAGCCAGGTCTGCCGGTGGCGGCCTCTCTCCACGGCGAGGCTGTGCTCGCTGAGTCTGTATCTAGTCAAGGATTTCCTGAGTTTGGGATCGGTCACAGTGCTCAGGTATTCTGCCGTTGTGTATTGTCTGTTTAGGGCCAAATAGCATTCTAATTTACTCTGTTTTTTGGTTTGTTTCCAGTGCGTGAGGTAGTTTTCTTTTTGTTGTCTTATAATTTGGTTTATTCTAATGGGGTTTCTGTCTGGCCGCTCTGCTTGGTTTTGTGAATAGAGTCCCACTTTCTTTAAGGTGGTTATGAAATTTGAATGCCCTTTATTATTAGTGGGTATCGTCCTAATTCTGCTCTGCATGCATTGTTGGGTGTTTTCCGTTGTGTGCAGAGAATGGATTTGCAGAACTCTGCATGCAGCGTTTCAATTTGATGTTTGTCCCATTTAGTAAAATCTTGGTTTGCAAGTGAGTGCATAGGTTTTCCCTCCCACACGGCTTTCCAATAGTTTGTACAGCAGACCATCGTGCCAAATTGAGTGAAAAGCTTTTTTGAATAATGTACTTTTGTTTTTGTTTATTTGGTTGTCTATTAGGGTGCTGAGGGTGAAAATATGGTCTGTTGTGTGATAATTCGGTAGAAAGGCAATTTGGGATTTGTTTAGGACATTATTTTCAGTGGAAATTTGAGGTCTGTGAATTCTTAAATCATTCTCAATTTAGGATCCCATAGCCACATCACAGGCCTACTTGGTTTCCAGTGATTTTATTTTGTCTTGTAGTTCCTTTAGTGTGATTGGTGAGTCTAGTGGGTTTTGATGGTCTTTTATGATTGACTCTAAACTTTGTAGTTTATCTAGTAAGTGTTTTTGCTGTGTATTATTTTCTATTGGGCCAAAGAGCTTGGAGAAGTGGTTGACCCACACATCTCCATTTTGGATTGGTAGATCCTCATGTTTTTGCTTGTTTAGAGTGTTCCAGTTTTCCCAGAACTTGTTTGTTTTTATGGATTCCTCAATAGCATGTAGCTGGTTTTTAACATGTTGATCCCTTTTTATTTTTATATTGTTTTAATGTTTCACTATAGCGTAGACGTGTGTTCTGGTTTTCTGGGTCTCTATGTTTTTGGTTTGATAAGTTCCGTAAGGTTCATTGTCGAACCATTTATCATTGCTATTTTTATTAGCCTTCCTATTTGTGGGTTTTAGGGATGCTAGGGATGCTGAAAGGTCAAATATATAGTTGAGGTTTTCTACGGCCTTGTTTACATCTTCGTCATTGTATTGAATGTTTTTTTCCAGGAACTGGTCTAAAAGTGATTGGACCTGTTGTTGCCTCATAGTGTTTTGGTATGTTTCTACACTACTTTCCTTCCATTTGTAGCATTGTTTAATAGTGTGGAGTTTGTTTGGCTTCAGTACTTCTTGATTGGGTGTGGATCTGTTCAGGTAGACTGTGGTTTTGCTGTGGTCTGACAGGGGCGTTAGCGGGCTGATTGTGAACGCTCTGAGAGAGGGCAGGCTGAGGTCAGTGATAAAGTAATCTACTGTACTGTTGCCTAGAGGTGAGCTGTAGGTGTACTCACCATAGGAGTCTCCTCGAAGCCTCCCGTTGACTATGTACAGTCCCAGTGAGCGACAGAGTTGCAGGAGTTGTGTTCCATGTTTGTTTGTATCTTTGTCGTAGTTGTGTCTTGGTGGGCATACTGGGGAGGGGATGTTTCCACCTCCTGGTAGGTGTTTGTCTCCCTGTGTGCTGAGAGTGTCGGGTTCTCGTCCTGTCCTGGCGTTGAGGTCTCCACAGATGATAACGTGGCCGCGAGGCTGGAAATGGTTAACTTCTTCCTCTAGGGTGGAGAACATATCGTCCTTAAAATATGGGGATTCGATTGGGGGGATGTAGGTGGCACACAGGAGGATATTTTTCTCGGTTGAGTTAAGTTCCTTATTTATTTCCAGCCAGATGTAAAAAGATCCGGTTTTGATTAGCTTAATGGAGTGGGTTAGTTCTGATTTGTACCGTATTAGAATACCTCCCGAATCTCTTCCCTGTTTGATCCCTGTTAGCTTGGTGGATGGTACTACAAGTTCTCTGTAGTTCACAGGGCAGCCGGTGGGACCATCTCCTCTGTGCCATGTCTCCTGTATTACAATGATATCTGTGTTTGCATTTTCTTTGTTGAAGTCTGGGTTTCTGCTCTTCATACCAAAGGCAGTTGATCTCAGACCTTGTATATTCCAGGATGAAATGGTGAAAGATTTGTATTCCATTATTTACAGTGTTAATATTCCAGTGGTTTTAGGCCTGGACCATGATTGTGTAGAGCTTGCGGAGCCCCTGGTGCATGTTCAGGTCACTGGGTGGGGCTCCACCTGGTGTAGGGTTGGGGCTTGCTCTGCTTACCGCCTGCGTGTACGTGTGGTATGGAGGTGGCAGGGGGGAGGTGGGCTGAACCTGTGGTGCAGAATGGTGCCCGTTGGGTGCCGCATGGTGCATGCTAGGTGTAGCAAGGTGTCCTCTGGGTGCAGCAGGGTGTCCTCTGGGTGCAGCAGGGTGTCCTCTGGGTGCAGCAGGGTGTCCTCTGGGTGCAGCAGGGTGTCCTCTGGCTGCAGCAGGGTGTCCTCTGGGTGCAGCAGGGTGTCCTCTGGGTGCAGCAGGGTGTCCTCTGGGTGCAGCAGGGTGTTCTCTGGCTGCAGCAGGGTGTTCTCTGGGTGCAGCAGGGTGTCCTCTGGGTGCAGCAGGGTGTCCTCTGGCTGCAGCAGGGTGTTCTCTGGGTGCAGCCGGGTGTCCTCTGGGTGCAGCAGGGTGTCCTCTGGGTGCAGCAGGGTGTCCTCTGGGTGCAGCAGGGTGTCCTCTGGGTGCAGTCGGGTGTCCTCTGGGTGCAGCAGGGTGTTCTCTGGCTGCAGCAGGGTGTTCTCTGGCTGCAGCAGGGTGTCCTCTGGCTGCTACAGCAGGTCCTCTGGATGTTGGTCTGGGTGGGATGTCCGTCTCTCTGTTGCTCCTGTAGGATGTACTCGGTCTGCGATTGAGTGCGATGTCCTTCAGAGTCTTTGAAAACGTTGGGACTGTTGCCTTGAAGATGTGCACTTGGTCGTACAGACTGCGCAGGTCCAGGGTCGGGTGGGGTGTCAAGTAGACATTTGCCTTCATTGCACAATCTCTGGGGATTTGTGCATTTACCTTTTGGATGAAGGCAGCGGGGAAATCCCATCTGGGTAGCAGGGTAGAGATGACTATCTTTGCATTGGTGAATGTAGAGGTGGCTTTTTCAATCACCTCTTCTCCCTTTACAGACTTTACCACCTCTTCTCCCTGCCTTCTCAAGTCATTTGTGCCGGTGTGGATTATGATGTGGCTGGGCTACCCCAGGTGGTCCTCGGTCAGCAGTTCCATGGCATGGCTGGTGTTCCGGCACTTGAGTTTTAAAACTCTGTGATTTGGGAAAAGTTTTTTCTCTCTTCCACGTATCTCCATTTTGAGTCCATGAGGAGTACAATTTGTGGGTTTAGTGTGGGGTTGCTTTCCAGAGGTCTGGGAGTGGGGTTTGTTGGAGGATGTCCGGGAGTGGTCTCTTGTGTTTGTGGCTCTTGACTTGGTGGTGCTGCTGGTTGGTTGGGACTGTGTTCTGTTTCTTGTTGATCTGTTGTCTCCTGTGGGAGGGTACATAGCGCTTCCACAGGTCCTTCGGTGGTCAGCGTTTTCAGGTCGTCTTGAAGCTTTTCACCTCTTCTTGGAGCCGGTTCGTCTCCTTCTTTGAAGCCTCCTCATTGGCTTTGAGTCTTTTCAGTCCAGAGAGCAGACGGGCCTCTCTCCCCTGTCTCTCTCTCTCTTTGTCTGTCTGTCTCTCTCTCTCTGTCTGTCTCTCTCTATCTCTCTCTCTGCCGCTCTCTCTCCCTCTCTCTCTCTGTCTCTCTCTCTCTGTATCTCTCTCTCTCTCTGTCTCTCTCTCTCTCTGTCTCTTTCTCTCTCTCATTGACTCTCTTAGCAGCATCAGCAGCAGCAGCGTTTCCTAGCAACGATCCTCTTCAGTGTACAGTACTTCCACCCCACATCTCGCGGGGGCTTTTAAATAATCCTCATGGCTCTTCCCGTGTGAGATTTGTTCAAAGATGTATGATTCACGTGAGAAATCGTGTCCGTCCGTCCCTCTGTGTGTCGTCGCGTGACGGCAGACATCACAATACTAGCACACGTATGTTTGTTATAATGTCTTATAATGTGTGAGTGTGTGTGTGTCCGTGTGCATGTCTACGTATGTGTGTGTCCGTGTGTGTGTGTGTGTGTGTGTGTGTGTGTGTGTGTGTGTGTGTGACGCACAGTATGTATGTATACGTGTCTATACACTCTACGGTCACTACTGGTAGTACTGTGCTGTCGCCATAAAGCAATTTCTTTCCTCGATTCGCAAATTAGAACTATACACACACACACACACAGACACACACAGACACAAGGATTTCAATGCAGACAGAAAGGAGAACTCATGACCCCAGAGTGTGAACACCGAATCGCTTTGCCCTGATTAATTTAATTAATCATAGCTCGCCTCTTCTCGCAGTTTTAATAAGTGAGGATAATTACTCCCCCCTCCCCCCTTCCTCCCCCCTCACCCCCTCCCCCTTATTGTCATGACAGACCGAGGGGGCGCTAAACACACCCCCTATCGCAATATCTTCATCCAACACACAGGGGTGGGGAAGGGGAGGGGGAGGGGGGGAGTTAACATCCCATAATTAACAAACCCTCTCTCTCTCTTGTAGTCCCGGGGTTCACTGGGTTATCACCAGTGTACGGCCCATAAAATGAGCAATGAGTGGGACAGAGGCAGAGACAGAGGCTAATGGGAACCCAGGGAGGTTATCTGTCCTCGGTGCAGGTGATGCATCCCAGGGAGCTGCTGCTGCTGCTGTTACTGCTGCTGCTGCTGCTGCTGTTGCTGCCACCGGCGCCCCCAGACTGCATGTATCCCTGCAGAATATAACCTCCTCCGTCCCCACGACTGTTAGCCATGCTTATTAGCTCTCCGGATTCAAGAGACGTGGGCGCAAGGATGGTTGATGGATGGAAGATGGACAGTTGGGTGGTTGAGGGGGGTCAGGTGGACGAATAGATTGGTGCATGATGGATTGATGGATGGAAGAATCGATGCATCATGGATACATGGTGTGGGAGTGTGTATGTGGTGGCTGACTTGGCTGGCTTAATTGGCCTCACCTGGCCCAGTTAGAGTCTGGGTGGGGGGGGGGGTGGGGCTGCACGCCTGTGGTGCATCGGCTAATCGGTGCACCACAGGTTAAGTCAGCCGCCAGCACACGCACTCAGGGAACGCTAGCATACTGTCATGTCATGTCACCAAACATTTTGCAATAAACCAGACTTTTCACCGCAAACCTGCCTGTGTCCCCGAACTAAGCCTCTTTATGTGGCATTGTGGCTAAGATGGATGGGTGGGTGAATGGATGACTCGATGGATACATGGATGGTGATGAGTGCACATGGACACGTTAAAGGTGCAATTGATTAATATTGACACTATTCAGCCACTAGATGTCGTTGCACAACCATATGCATATTTAATGGTCGAGTGGAGTGGGACACAGACACAGACAGATGTCGTGTCAAGTGTTGAATCTACTGTGGGAAAGGAATTAATTCATTTTGCAACATATAGCTGTACATTAGCTAGAGATTTAGGTGGCTTTGTGCAGTAGTGCTGGAGTGGAGCTGGGTCCTTACCGTCAAACTCTGACATTTTTCAGGTTTTTCTTTTCAGGCTACTTGAGCGATGAGCGCGATACCACATGATACCAACGTTGTTACACTATTGGCTCACAGGCGTTAAAAGTAGAAACCAAATGTCAGACATCTTATGCAGAGAAAAACAAAACATTCCTTCTGGACCCGTCACAATTTTAACATTTAAAATGAAAGATTATTTCACAATTAAAAAAAGTGGAAAAGTGATACTTTTACCCTGGCACCTTTCCAAAAACTCTCTGCTAATGTATTATTTAAAAATAAAGATATTAATCGACATAAACATTAGGATCAATTGCACCTTTAAGCGCCCAACCCTGTCCTCCTCTAAAACGTATCGATTGCCACCCGAGCCCCGGGCTCCTGCCTGAGGAATTGATAAGAATATCTCATATGTCTCCCGCAGCATCGACTGGCCTGGGCTACAGGGCCCTGAGTCACACACACACACACGCACAATGCATAAATATTAAGATATGCGGACCCCTGCCCGCAGCAGGCAGCGCGATCTGTTTCCCGACATCCTGTTTCCCTCAACGTTCACCCTCTTCTCTTCCTTCTCCGGAGCCGTATTGTTTTATTCATGTCTTGTATTGCGATTCCTCTGCCATTACATACAGTAAACCTGGTCCACCGCTGCTGCCCAGGGCTCCTCTGGCTGGCACAATGTGAGCTGATCCCCTTCCAGCCTTTTGGCACGTTGTATTTGGCTGGTTTTTTACTATTCTTGTCGTGTTTTTTACGATTCGTGTAAATGGTAAATGGATTGCATTTATATATCGCTTTAATCCAAAGCTCTTTACAGTATTGCCTCACATTCACCCATTCATACACCGACGGCGGTGCCAACCATGCAAGGTAACAACCAACACGTCAGGAGTAGTTAGGGTTAGGTGGTGTCTTGCTCAGGGACACCTCGACACTTAGCTAGGAGGAGGAGCCAGGGATCAAACCAGCAACCTTCCTGTTGCCAGATAACAGCTCTTACATCCTGAGCTACTGCCGCCCCTGTTGTGTTCTTTTAGTGTTCTTCACGGTTCTTGTTCTTGTTGTTTTTTTTTGCTGTTGTTTGTTTCTGTTTTGTTTTTCTTTTTTCAATATTCTGCCTATCTTCGTCTGGCTGTCCAGCCTGTCTCCCCCCGAGGTGAGGGGATGTTTGTCTCCCATCTGGCTGCTGTCTTCAGTCTGCCTCCAACTCTCTGGTGAATAGCTGCCTCTCTCTCTCTCTCTCTCTCTCTCTCTCTCTCTCTCTCTCTCTCTCGCTGTATGACCATCCGAGCAACAGAAGCCAACGCAATTACTCCACATCCACACGTTTCCTTTCTGCAGCACGGTTCATGTTGGGTACAAATGCATGCACAACTGTTGTCTCTCCATCCTCTCTCTCTCTCTCTCTCTCTCTCTCTCTCTCTCTCTCTCTCTCTCTCTTTGTTCTGCAGGAGAATTAGTGCACATGGTGGTGATCATTGTTACCTGAGAATAATTACCCTCACAAACGTTCTTTCTCCTCCTGCTGCTGCTGCTGCTGCTACAACACACAGTGCAGAGACTTTGAGAGAACAGGCTGATTTTCTGGGTTCCTTGGTGTGGGCAGAACAGCCGGGTTTCTTCTGGGTTCCTTGGCAAATAGAACAGCCTAATTCCTGGGTTCCTTGGCAGGTAGAACAGGCTGGTTTCCTCTGGGTTCCTTAATGGGTAGAGCAGGCTGGTTCCTGGTTTCCCTGGCATCTACTGTAGTACAGGCTGGTTTCTTCTGGGTTCGTTGGTTGGCAGAACAGGCTGGTTCTGGGGTCCCTGAGCAGGCAGAACAGGCTGGTTCCTGGGTTCCTTGTTGAGTAGAACAGGCTGATTCCTGGTGTCTTTGGCAGACAGAACCAGCTGCTTTCTGGGTCCCTTGGTGGGCACTCGACTGGAGAGGCGAGAGATTGTCGTGTCGAAGGCTTAATCGCTCCGGAACTTCACACTGCCGCGGGCGAGGAATATGACTCCAGAGCCCCACTGAGATAAGATTCTTTTCAAATCTGTGCCTATATTTAATTTCTTTGGCCAAAAATCCCCCCCCCCCCACCCACCACACACCACACACACACACACACGCACACACACACACAACACACACACACCACACACACACACAACACACACACACACACACACACACACACACACACACACGCCAGCCCAGCCCTTCTCCGTTGCACACAATTTGAGACACTTTTATTTTGTATCTGCTGCATTCCTCTGACTCAGGCTTTAGTGTGCATGTGGCATTCAGCTTGATGAAATAGTTTAATTTCCACATGAAAACGTTTTGCTTTTCTTTTATCTGTTGCCTCATTTGCATAATGAACATAGTTGCATTGTGCTTCTGATGAGGATTGCGGCTGCTAATACGTCCTCGGAACACCAAACTCCACGGAAAGCCCTGCGACTGAGATAAGGAAAAATCATCTTCAATGATAAAATGATAAAATACTTTAATGGCTGTTTATTATTATAATTTATTTTTTGTCATTATCATTATTGTTATTATTTGCTTTCGAGTCACCCAGCAAATCAAATCAAAAGGGGAAATGCGACACGTGCAGGGGTGGCAAAGCGCTTTTGTCCGATTTGTTTATACACATTTTCCATAAACAAACGTTGACAAGGATGTGACCTCATCGCAACAGCTGCCGTCAGGATTATTCCCAAGGCCGAGGATCGGTCCACAGTGTAAAGGGAAGGAGCGAGTCAACGTTTAAAGCTTGGCAACACTCGGCTGATTAAAGGCGCGGGCGAAGGCCGGACATTAAGGCGACGGCGCTGCCCGACCTCTGCCTTATCTCCATCGGGGGAAAGGCCATGTGATAATACGGTGCCCCGGGAACGCTCACCTAATGCCGTGTTAACATCTTACAAACAACTAAGTGAAATAAGTTGAAAGGGAGTCTGGGCTATCGTTAAGATAGGGTTCTGAAACGTAGGGAGTCCTTGGTGTTTGTTATGTGTGAACTTGGTCAATGACATACACCCAAATGTGAGGTGTTTTTTTCTGATGGAGATAGTTTGATATATTTTTTATGTTGTGTTTTTTATTTCTTCTACTGTTTTATTGTCAGCTTTTAATGTTGATGTTGGAGACAAATAAAGAAAGAAAGAAAGTTTCTCTCTTTTCTTTTAAGGTAAAATGCGTTATCTAGGAGCAAAGAAATTCACACATTTCTATGCAAAAAATTTATTTGGCTTTTGTCAAAGTATTGTTTCTAACATGTGGACTCACAAAGTGCTGATGGGTCGGTCCTGATTGGGTTAAAGAAATTTAACAAGAAGAGAGGATGTCTAACATGAGCATTAACATGTTGCCGTGCTAGAATTAATGTATGTTCATTTTTGCACTTTATTTGTCATGAAGAGGAGATGAATAAAAGGGACTCTGATTGAAGCGTTGCATAAGAAGCTACGTTGTTTACCATCACCCGCGGGCTCACCGTGTGCACATGTGTGTGTGTGTGTGTGTGTGTGTGTGTGTGTGGTGCGCACATACAGTATGTGTGTGGGTGTGTGTGTGCTTGTTGTTGTGTGTGTGTGTGGAAGTGTGTGTGGCATCTGTGTGAGTGTGGAGTGTGTGGTGTGAAAGTGTGTGTGTATCTGCATAATGTATATGCGCAATGAATTTGTGTGGCATGTGTGTGTGTGTGTGTGTGTGTGTGTGTGTGTGTGTGTGTGTGCGCATGTGTGTGTGTGTGTGTGTGTGTGTGTGTGTGTGTGTGTGTGTGTGTGTGTGTGTGTGTGTGTGTGTGTGTGATGTGTGTTGTCTGTATGTCTGAAGGTGTGTGTACTGGGTTGTGCCTGTAGGTCAACACCACACACACACACACACACACACACACACACACACACACACACACACACAGAAATCCTCCTTGACATTGAATGCCCCTTCTCCATGTATGTGCAGTATGTTTGTATGTATGTATGTACTGTATGTCCACTGACGTGCATAGGAACGGATATGCACTCTATATACTCTCTATTATGTGTACTATATATATATACGCGTGTCTACGTGCATTTTTCACCGTCACTCCACCAAATTGTCGTTTATGATGTCTGTCCATCCGTCCGTCGTCCGTCCGTCCGTCTGTCCGGCGCACGCTTAGCTCTCCTCGCTAAGCGTATCGTCTGTCGGCGGGAAGAAAAAAAAAAATTCCCGACCGGCCGATCGGCTGGAGCGTGTTTTTTTTGTTGTTGTCGTCGTGTCCGCTTGTTCCCGTTATTGTCTTGCTTGTTCCACTTCCGCGGACCGACGGAACGTGGTGTAAGTCCGCGCCATCTTGAACGTGAAATAAAAATGACACCGCCATTTTGAGAACATTGTGTCGTGGAATGGTTTGCATGTAAATGTGGTGTTGAGAGAGAGAGAGAGCGAGAGACAAACAGAGAGAGAGAGAGCGAGAGACAAACAGAGAGAGAGAGAGAGACGGAGAAACAAGGAGCGATCGAGGAAGGCGTAGACAGACTGTGTTCTCTCAGGATGTCGTGACCCCAGCTCTCCTCCAGAGCTGGGGGTTCGACCCGACTCACATTGTCCTCGAGCCTTCGTTTGTTCGTTCGTCGGTGTCGTCGTTGTTGTTGTTGAGCGAGCGTCCGTCATGGCGGCGGCGGCGGCGGCGGCGGCGGTCGCTACACACCGCCAACGACGACAAAAGGAAAACCCGTCGGAAAACGCAGCGCGGTGTGTGTTCCGTACCGGCCCGTTTCAACTTCCCACGGCAACGCATCGTGAATTACAATGCTGCCGATGCTGCTGCTGCCGCTGCTGCTGCTGCTGCTGCTGCTATGGCAACCATACGGGCCGCTATCGTTTGACACGAAAAATATGAAAAATACATTTCAATCAAAATAACAAAAATGGACAACACACAACAACAACAACAACAACCCTGACTGTTGTTGTTGTTGTTGTTGTGTGTGTGTGTGTTGTGTGTGTGTCAGGCTTTGGCACGTCTTGAGTGTTCTCAGCTCTGGCCGTTCGGTGTGAAATAAAAAAAAAGAGAAAAGGAAGCTTGTTTGAGTTTCAGCGCAGGCGATCTCCCCGGGGTGCCCTGAGGTGGCGCTGTCCACTCCTATAGCTCTCTCTCGCTCCCCGTCTCTCTAGCTCTCTCTCTCTCTCTCTAGCTCTCTCTCTCTCTCTCTCTCTCTCGCCGAGCATCTCCCTCTAGAGAGAGAGAGAGAGAGAGAGAGAGAGAGTGTGTGTTGCTCCTGCATGGGTTGTGCAATATGTAAGAATCCACAAGACGCACTTTCTTTTCGGTTTTGACTCACTCTCTCCCTTTCTCTCTCTCTCTCTCTCTCTCTCTCTCTCTCTCTCTCTCTCTCTCTCTCTCGTACACCTTTTTTCTTTTTCCCACCTCTATCCTGTTTCTTGTTGATGTCTCCCCCCCTTGCCTCTCCCCATCTTCCCACCTCTGCCTCTATCTCGACGGCTCTCCCGTCTATATTTTCTTGTATTTTTCTTCCTCGTCCCTTTTCCTTCCTTTCCTCTCTGCCTTTCTTCCTTCCTCCTTGCTTTTCACGTCCTCCACCTCATCCTCCTCCTCCTCCACCACCTCATCCTCCACCTCCTCCTCCTCCTCCTCCTCCTTCATCTCCTCCTCCTCCTCCTCTTCATCTCCTCCTCCTCCTCCACTACGTCCTCCTCCACCGACCCCTTCATCCTCACTCCTCCTCTCCACTCCTCCACCTCCTCCACTCCCTCTCCTCCTCCATTTTCTCTTCCCTCCTCCTCCTCCACCTCTCCTCCCTCCTCCTCCGCTTCCACCACAGGTCCCAGCACCACCTGCCAGGAGGACTCGTGTGCCAACATGGGCATCTGCATCCAGCAGTGGGAGAACTACACCTGCGACTGCTCCATGACGTCATACACCGGCACACAGTGCAACGACCGTGAGTAGCCATGTTCCCTTCACCACCCCCCCCCCCCGACCCCCCGCGGTCGGCCTCGCCGTAGGCCCCGCCCCCCTGCCCCCCAAGATCAAAGCGCTGTCTACACTGTGTGTGCGCAAACTCACACACACACACACACACACACACACACACACACACACACCACAGGTGTTTGATTAGTGTGCACAGTGGGACTTCATGAATACCAGTGGAGGTGACACACACACATGCAGCCACTCAGCTGTGACCCCCCCCTCCCTCACCCCTGCCCCCTCCCTCCGTACACAATCAACTCCTTAGAATGTCATTCGAAAAAGTGACAGAGGGATACAATCGTCGTACGCTAAACACACTGTTTTCCGTCACACTGTGCGTGTCTGAGTACAATATATAATAATAATCAGGATGATACATAAGCCATTCCTGATTCAGGGGGACGGTCATTGTATGTGGATGGGTGATGATGGTGATGATGGTGATGATGATGATGATGATGATGTAATTAGCACAGATCCATTAAACATGAGGCGTGAACTGGGCACCGCGACACCGAGTGGAACAGATGGATAGCATATTTGGAGCTGAAACAGACTGAATAATTTCCTTTTCGCTCGTGATGCAGCCTCTCCAAAGCAACAAACAGCAAACAGCTTTTTTCCGCACTCTCCCTGTGGCTGGGTAATGGAGTTGGACTTCATGCTAGCGTACTCAACGCTTTCCTGCCTAATGGTGTCACCTACTGGCTTCACGTCGGGAGCCTTTTAATATGTCATGGTTGGTACTCACTCTGATTTATTTAACGCCATTATTATTATTTTTTTTGCGTCATGTATTTGAGTCACACGCAAGCATAACACTTATCTCATCCTTCTAATGTCCTTATTCCTATTAAGGATTGTTAAGTATTATATAATTAGCATTAACTTTGTTAGGATTATTACAATATGTCATTCATTTATGTTGTGTGAGCCTCCTTTATTTGTCATTATTACACTTAAATATATCTGATAAATATCATTTTATTGCAAAAGGATTCTGGTAAAACCCAACACGGATGATCATTTCAATAAAATATATTTTCAGTGCGCACAGCAGTTTCAGGATTTTTGCGAGCTCGGGACTCCCCATTAAAATTCGGGGTTGTGTGTGTGTGTGTGTGTGTGTCCTGTGTTTACTTGATCTGCGAACCTCCTTCCTTACCCGAGAGAGAGAGAGAGAGAGAGAGAGAGAGAGAGAGAGAGAGAGAGAGAGAGGTGTGTGCCGTAGCAGAGGAGTTGTACGCGTGTCTGTGGGAAATACTGCGGCCGGTGTCCTTGACAACATGTTTGCCCTTAAGGCCTCACCTGTCAAATGAAATAACAGATGGGAGAAGCACACCGCGGTCATTTGGCCGGCGATGTTGTGCACGCGCTCAGACCGAGGCCCACTCAAAATATATACGGCCTGGTGGTGCGGCTTCAAGATTCAAGATTCAAGATTCAAGATTCAAGATTCGAGATTCAAGAAGTTTAATTGTCACATACACATACGGGATGTGTGTGCAGTGAAATTGAAAAAGCGCGCAAATGGCCAGCAGAATGTGCAACAGAAAAATTCAAATCACAAATATCACAAATTGAGGCGAAAGAATCATAAAATCCACACTATTTACAGTCTGAAAGCCACGTCTCAAGAAAACAGAGGGGAGTTGTTTGGGAGAAATACGGGCACCACACCAGAGAACCAGGATCTGAGTGAACGCGTGTCATGTATTATGAATGGCTGTTTTTCTTTCTTCGAGCGTATTGCTGACGTAGAAACATAAAGATTGACGGGCGTGCGAGGGACAAAAAAAAACAACCACCAGTGGAAAAAAACGTATTTTCGTAACTCTTTGTTGGACTGCATTATGCATTAAAGAGCCTGTCATGGTTGATTCCCTGTGAAAAGCAGCCCTATCATTTAATGTCGCCATTTAAATGCGGCGCTGTGAAAGCTATCAAACTCAACCCACGTTCAAGTTCAGCACCTTCGGGAAAGCCGCGGCTCCATTCGGCCCAATTAGGATTGTTTCGCTGTGTCATTACTTTCACTATAAGTCTCTTATAATGAAATTCGGGGTGGTGGTGGTGGTGGTGGTGGCGGTGTGAGGAGTGGGGTGGGGGGGGGGATGTGAATGTGAAGACGAAGATAGATATAAAGGGGTCAATACTGGGGCCAAGCCAAACCAATTAGATGATATGTGTGTATGGCGCCTCCCCTCCCCCCCTCCCACCCTCCCCCAACCCCACCATATGACTCATAAGACGATTTGTGTGTGTGTGTGTGTGTGTGTGTGTGTGTGTGTGTGTGTGTGTGTGTGTGTGTGTGTGTGTGGTGTGTGTGTGTGTGTGTGTGTGTGTGCGCGTGGACATGTCAGTC